>JABBWB010000196.1:0-78926 GCA_016628085.1 Suillus occidentalis | reverse complement strand
ATCTGAGCGAATACTTCACTTGCAGAAGCAATCATGGCGAACGCAACGGGACATTACGGGAGGGCCATCCCCTCGGGCTTATAACAGGTTACTCAGACGGCCAACTAGAAAGATTTTTCATGGAAGGGGAGCCGAGAATTGGAAATGGCAGGCGTTGAAGAGGAAGCTTTCCATGCTGAAGCAAGGAAGAGTCAAGAATTGTGCAGTGACGTACCGAGTGACTTAGCTAGTCGTTGAAGATTTGGTTGGAACTCCGAGGCGAAGCCAACGCGCCCATACATAGAGATAATAAAGCCCACTAACAACTGGCATAAAACGAATTGGCATAAGACGAGTGTATAGTAGGATTAACAGCATCTAAATACGAAATACTCCTGCGGAAGAATGTCATGTAGGTGTAACGAATAGTAATCGGCATGGAAATTGTTTAGAGATAGCAACGCGAGAATGTGCTAGGAGGAAGGCATGAAGGCCAATTTCCAATGGCAATTGCCCCTTCCCATTCAGATGAAACAGTCCGATACAAGTCGAGTGCAGCACGCGCATTCTCCACCTATGGGGTATACGTCACTTCGAGCAGAACTTCGGATCGTAGGAACTCACTGGGTGAAGCGGCCATCTTGACATCGACGGCACATCAAATGCCACATGAGAGTCTGGAGGCCGATCAACCTGATTAGGGGGACCGAAGACGTTTCGAAAAGGTTGATAAAGAGCAACGTCTCGAGTGGCCACTGCGGGGTGAGGAATTCCTAAAACTTGGGTAAGACGTCAATAGTTGGCGACCGGAGCTCCTGAAAAAAAGCTGTGCTTGCCAGAGAGATCGTTCCAAAGACTGTGGCCGACAAGTACCTTGCCCTTGATAAGGTCAGCAACGTGCTGTTGAACTTGGGTGAAAGCAGGCGTGTCGGCTGATGTGACGGGTCGCGTGAATAGCAGAAAAAAAATGAAACTGCGCACTTGCACTCACGAGGAAAGAAGGTGAGAAGATTCTATACCGGTGGTTGCAGTTCGGTAGTCGCTGACTTGCATCGTAGGCGATACATATGTATCAAGTATGACTTGTCCCTTGTAATCCACGACAGAGACGCGTCTGAAATATTAGTGTTATAAATGAGTGGGTCATGAACAATCCACATGACGAACGCGAGCATGGCGGTGGTTCCACCAGGACCAACGCCGACATTCGTACAAGATAGAGCGAGTATTTTATCGCTGGATGGGACAGGGTATCTTAGCAGCCATCTTTAGTGCGATAGACCACTGGCACCTACCGTTATATCCTTCAAGACATAAAGATCGAGATCCATGTCGTAGACTTCATCAAGAAGGAATAGGTTAGCTCGACAACAAGGCGCGTTCGAGCATGACCCGTCCTTGATTGATGTAAAAGCCCGAAGGTGGGCCACGTAACATTAATGTGCGCTAGGACTTGACCATTAAAATAATAACGATCTACGGCAGGAAGGAAGAGCTTAGCCTTGTGGAGATCTGATTTCAAGTTAAGATTCATCCTGACTCGAAGTCAGATGAAATTAATGCGACGGTACCTGGAAAAAAAACACATAAGGGTCCTGGTGATGATATTTCATGTGCAGACGTGATTACTAGATGACAACTTACGTCTGTAGACTAGAAATTCTAGAGCGAAAATTGATTGGGACCGAGTATCGTTCATCGCCCAGTAGTACTAGCAGTTGACCAGAAGAGCGATACAACATTATTCCGACTCGGTGCCCTTTTTTTTTACAGCGTTGGCCTGTCAGTGACATCAAGCTGAGCAACAGGGAATTCCTGTCATCTGAAGCAGATCTGCAAGTATGTTTATGATTGAACGAATGATGTCGGACCAGTTGCTACACGAACTACTTACCATCTTAGAAGACTCTCGGTTATCGCCGACGGGGGTTGTAATTATCAACTGGGATTCTTACAGCTGCTGTCGATGCGGCAGAAGAACCGGAATTTGGAAGTGATCGAGTCAGTGATAGTGTTCGCTCACCAAAAATGCCGGTTATTCAGTACTATGGAAGGTTTGCCTGTTCAGTGTTGTACAAAGACCTAATGTATCAGAAGAATTCACGTTTGTAGTTGTGAGATGCTTATAGCGGTGGATGAGTGATCGTGCCCGTCCCTGATCCTGAGGTTGCCTGATTTGTACAACCAGTGATTTACATAAGTTGGCTCAAGGCAAGCGGCGGTATCATCGGAAATCATTCAGAGTTGTATTCAGCTCGATGGCCTACTACTACATAGCAACGTATGGGGTTACCTCAACGTACGACCGTACTGTCACTGACCGGACTCGGAGGGGGGGAAAGACACATGTGCAGCACAAGGGATTCGATATCAATAAAAAAAAGAACGCATCAGCCGCTTCCTCGCCCAACAAAGTGATATTTACTTGATAGCGCGGAACGTCCATTTGCTTGCAATAAGCGCGATGACATTGTGTGTGGGCTCATTGAATGACGGTAGTTATCCTGAGAGTGAACTTTGAGGCAATGAAACCCTCGCCTTTGAAACGTGGTACCCCTGTGAAGCTCGGACGGCGGCAACTGCAAATTGTAGTCCATCTGCCGAAGGAAGTACGTTAACCCGAGCAACCTGGCTCACCGAATAATAATGCTTGGCTGCGGGATCTCTTTCAAACGTAAAGAAACACGACGAAAGCTAAATTCAAGCACCGAAGCGAACTGACTTGGCGCAGATTACAACCTTGATGAACTAGAGTTGTGATAGAGTTGTGATCAGAACTCAAAGATTATTCAGTGTACTCATCGTGATGTGGAGATCTAAAACATACGCCAACCTTTTCACCGTGCGAGCGGAGACAATCTGTCCTCCATTCGGCAACTTCCACATCTGAGCTAAATTGTGATGCCGAATACTCAATATCCTTATTTGACTCATATTTGCACAAAACTAGCAATGCTTCACTGCTGCTGTCCTCGATGTTGAACCATGGCAGAGCCAGTTAAAACAGACCAAGAACCAGCCACCGAGCAGGAGAAACAATGTCGTATCTGCTTCGAGAGTGAAGACGAGTCGTTGGGAAGGCTTATTCGACCCTGTCTGTGTAGGGGTTCCATTAGCGTCAGTCAGTCCCCTCCAACGATTTGACACTGACGTCGTTGAACGAGTATCTAGTATGTCCATATAGCTTGCCTCAAAAGATGGCGGAACTCGTCTTTCAACAACAACTCTTTCTATCGATGTCCACAGTGTCATTACCGCTATCACTTTGCTCGCACCAAAGCAATCGGGTTGGCGACCAACCCGAGTGAGTCTAAACCTCCTCATCATAGTGGGATGATACTAACACTCTTCCAGTCGTAGTTGGCATGATATCTTCCTTTCTGTTCACCCTACTCGTCATGTGTTCGTCCTATGCTACAACGTATTTCATGAATTCCTTCGAGGACTATTCGTCCTCCGGATCATCGTACTACTTCTTCATTTCGCCGATTGACGTTGGCTACGATCTTATCCGTGCAGCATTACGAATACTTCGAGATCAAGACGCTTTTCCTCTAGAGGACAATGCTCCAAGACTAACGAGGGCTAATCCTGCACCGCTTCCATCATCACCATCATTCCTGAAGCGGTTTGTGCGCAGGTTCATTATCGGCCTCCCTATGATAGGTGCTGGGTCTGTAGTTCATATGCTGCTGTCCCTGCCTCTCCTTGGGCCAGTCCATTGGATAGCTCGTTTCAGAGGGAATAGAAGTCGGAGGGGTAATTCAACAGACATAGCTGCAATGATCATCTTGGCTTTACTAGTTGTTGGGATTGCAAGGCAGGTGTTCCTTACATGTATTGTATGTTTGCCTGATCATTGTGTCCAGAGCATTGTACGAGGCGTACAAATTGACGCGAAAGATCAGTGAACGATTACTTCTGTATGCAGAAGATGTCATTCTGGAAGTCAATTGATTTGCCCGACATAGGTGTTATGGAAGTAGTAGGATTGTATGATGAGTAATACATAAGCCATCCCATGTGTTACCAGTTTCTTCTGAGCTGACGTTTAATTCCTTCATAAATTGCCTTTGTCTCTGCCTGATTGATACCCAGTTCCGCCAGGTATTGCCCAACAGCAAGATCTATTCTGCCAACAGGGAATTCTCCTCGGGGAACTGAGGATTGAGGGCGTTTTGCCTCCTCGAGCCAGTCGTTTAAAAGAATCGCAATGTCAGCGGATACGACTTGCACACCACTTTGCGTGTTGAAAGGCGGTATCTGTGTTGCCAGAATTAGTTTCACACGTGCAAAGTTCACAGATGGGACCAATCACCTGTGATTCATACATCTCATGGAGCACATCCCATACATCGGCATAAGGAACACCGCATTGAACAAGCACCCGAGGAGTCCAACCGTTTGGTAGTTGCGTTCGATTTTTGAGAGCGAACTTGACCAACAATGATGCAATATACTCTGGAGTTGTGTTATGAGCTGAGACACCTAGCAAAAGTGCAGTCTGACTCACTCAAGGGGAAGGCGCTCTCGGAGGGGTAAAATCGTTTCCCAAGTGGAACAACACTTGCGATGATGTGATCAGCATTGGTTTGCGCATCCGCACCCTTTTCAATTGCTGAACGGGACGCAAGTCAGGTAGGCGCTAATTCTTCGTACAACTGGCCTTACGTACCGTCATCAAATATCCTATCCCATATAGGACGGACAACATGTTCATCATGATGATCAGAGACATGCAAGATCAAGAGCTTCATGACTGGTAGATCGAATGGTTCCGCATAAACTTGATACAGCTGAAAACGTACATAAATAAAACGACTGAGATCTTGAGTTGGGACATACCTCTGACATGGTCAACAAGGTCTTGCTGAGATACTTGATTTTCTCGCCGGCTTCTCCAGGATCATTCATATGAGGTAAGAGAGCATTGTATACCTCAAGCTGTACTTGCGCAACGTCCAGTTTTTCTTCGAGATTAGTAAGAAAAGATATAGCAGTCTCATGTCTGCCACCAATAGTGACCGGATGAGACTTCGCATTGCCAACCGCCAGCGTAAGGTACTCGAGGCGTTTGTCCAATAGCAAGTCGGTACTGTATATCTGATGAGGTGTCGATTGGATAGAATAGATAGATACAATACTCACTCGGACTCTGCTAGGACGGCGAGTATCTCTGCGGCGCGCAATGGCTGACCGTCTTTCACATAGAATTGCCACAAAAGTTGATACTTGGGCACCGTAATCGGTTCCCGCTTGAGGTGGGCTTCCAGGAATGGAGGTCGCATCTACAGTCATTCCAGACTTATCAGAGAAGCCAAGATTGTTGAGCGCGATAAACAACGTACCGCCAAAAGCTCATCGGCAAGACCTCTGTTAATCAACCAGTCATATAACGTAGAGTGGAACATCTCGTCCTCGCTGGAGAATGCAAGGTCATAGGCATGGCTGCGGATAGCTTCAGGGTCGTCAATTGCATTTGACCCTTGTACAGAAGCACTCTGTGAAGCTTGCTCTTCGAAGACGCTTAGAGAATGCAGGACAAGGTCGTAACACTTGAGCCGTTTGTCGCAATACTCCTTTCGGGTGTCATTTGGCGGACATGCCGCATACCAGTATTCGAGGCCCAGATTATCAGGGTCTAGTGCCTGGGCGCAACTCAATGGAAGTTCCACAGCTCCTGAGAGGGTGTAAATATAGTTATCACTAGATCAAAGTGTACCAACCTTTGCCATAACCGAGCTGCTGGTATTCACCACAGACCTCACGAATTTTGTCAAAGTCTAGCATCCGCGCACCTTTGGTAAACAGTCTGGTGCAATAGAGTTAGAATCATGGCTCCCACTCGGTATCTTCTATTTACCTGAGAGATTCGCCGAGCCAATTATGACGCTCAGAGGGGTTTCGCGACTCCATAGCCTTACGGACACTTTCACGAGCCTGACTCACTGTAAGGCGGATCACCAATACAAGACGCAACAACAACTCACCTTGTACAACATGACATCATCTGTGCTGCAAAATGAGCCACATCGTTGCTGTAGTACCTCGCTGATCGTGTCCACCTGTACAGAGCTTGTCATCCCAGAGTAGCATATTTACGATGGATACGCACGCTAATTTGTTGTCCGATCTGTTGGTCAATTACGATGTTAACCAATGCCCTTGCAGCAGTAACACCATTTTGCGAGGTTATCAGGTCCTCAAATGTCATGGAGGTAATCAACTTTTGCGTATCAGGATCGCACCTGACAATCAGCTTGAGATCATAGAAATCCTCGCTCGTCAAAAACGCTTACTGGGCTATCAGCTCCCCAAGCCTATAATCGTTTAACAACAGTATGAAAGATATTGCTTCAATTGTCCTGGATAACAGCGCTTGGAGCTTGGGAAACAGAATTCTGCTCAGCCTAAGGAAAGATTAAGCGAGAGTATCACGATATGGAAGACGAATAACCTTCCAAGCTTCTTGCTCGTTGCCAGACGATGTTCGCGATACTGAATGCTCTCCGGGTGCAGAGTGGAATAGGTGAGGGTTTTTATCCAAAAACTCCTTCAATGCGAACAGGTTTTTCTGCACGGTTACCAAAAGATGATCCTCAAAATTCGACTGTTGCAAACCAGGGGGGCTGTGCGTTTTCAGTATGAGAAGAGTCAGCACAAGGATGTGAGATCTTACCCTGGCTTTGTTAACTTGTCCTTCCACAATGGCCGTACTAGACGTGCGAAGTACATAGCAAAGCCCTCCCTTCGACCACTAAAGATGGCACTACCAGAACTGTCACCTGAAAGGTACGTGAGTTCGGGTCTGACTAGAGAATTCACTGCTCACTTGTTCCATAAGTCACTCGTTCTGTCCAGATCGGTCGCTCGCCAAAATCGTAAAACGCCTGCTTAGCAACATTGGCAATATCGGGACTAATTGTGCAGAGCGTGCCACTTGTCGATGGCTCTCCAGCATCTAGGAAAGTATTTCCGCTTGCAAGACCGAGCAGCATAGCACATGTCTGGTCTCTTCCAAAACTAGATTGAAGTGAGTTTTGAGTGATATATTAACAAATAAACCTACCTGTCTCTGAACTCGATGATTGGCTGCACCACCCCCTCGGTCTGGACTTCCTCTATGACTGCTTTCAGGTAGTCCAAAGCTCGCCTTTTGATCAAAAATGTGAGACCGACATTCGTGAGGATCATGAACTGTCGCGAAGGCTCAGAGAATTGTGTTGCAAGTTCATTTGTGACAGGAGGTGAAGGAGCAATTGACGGAGGGGTCGATTCTCGGGGAACCGTTGCCATTGACCATGTCCGGCCAGGGATGGCCAGCAAGGTGGCATATTCAGTTAAAGGAGGGCGCTGATTTGCCCCAGTCCCATATGATGTGGGACCGTACATTGATTGCTGAGATGGTTGTTGTTGCGATGGTGGGTTTAGTTGCCCGAGCGAGCCAATTCGAGTGAGATCAGGAGCAGTGCAAAGCAAAAAGTCTGTTCCATCTGTATCACCAGGCTGAGCTGAGACCATAAGTCCATCCAAATAACACGAATTTTCAAGTCCTGACACAATGAAGGGACGGGACGGAGGTTGTGGAGGCGAGTTTCGGGTGGAGCTGTTGTAACCAGAACGATGGGGACTAGATTGTTCGTCTGGATGCAATAGATTTGGGGGTGGAAGTCGTACATGAATTAGTTGGAGAGGTCGCGCACTGCCCGCAGCGCTTGGGGTTGGCGCGTATGAAAAACTATATGCCGAGGTTGATGGAGAGAAGTACAAGCGCACGCCGTTCATGGTGATGGCTATCAGTTGAACCCCTGTCCGCGATTCGCCTGGGTCCATGATATGTAGAGCCACGATTTGGAAGGTTGAAGGGGTAAGAGCAGGAGAACCAGGTGCCTTTTCTTGCGCGGACTTGTAAAGGTTCGACATGGTTTGTACATGGTGCACAGCCTTCTCGCTGCTTGCCTGGTAGATAGATATCGAGTTCCTGGCGGACAGGGTATAGAAGCAATTGCGTTTTGGATCCGAGATCACAGCAACAATACGGTCTGGGTGCGGGAGTCATTCATGGCAAGTCAAGGACCAAATAAATCACCGACCTTCTGATTTTGGTGAGGTGAACCTTGGGAACAGACTCTGTACACTTCCAACAGAGTGGTTGACTATATGCACCCGTTTCGAAAACCAAGACTCGCTCTGTTGATAGTGCAGTTCGTATAGACAGCCATCTTGAGAACCACACATAAATATGCGCCCGTCAGACATCCCCACAACAGAGGTCATTTCAATGTCAGTCGAAACCGTCATGTCTGTTGCATACATCTTGATTTCTTTGCGGGAGCGATTATTGGTACCAAGGACAGTGGACATCGACAGCCCTATCAAAAGAATGGATACGGGGGTGCAAATGACCATAACGGACGTGATTTCGTCGACGAAGACGCCAGCTCGTGGTTTTACGACAGCAACATGCGTGATGACGTCCGGTTGGTCGACAAAGGAGCTTATATCTTGGCTTTGGAAGGCTTGTATCAGTTTGCAATAAGTACGAAGGGCACACATACCCTTCAATGTAATCCCAAAGAAATAGCTTATGATCAATTGATATCCACACACGCTCAATTTCGGGAATTAGACCCATGTGTGAGGTAACGTTGGTAGCTATAAAGCTTTAGGCCAGCGTCAGAGCTTAATTTATTGGACTTACTGTTATAATACTGAAACAGCGCTTCAGGAATACCTACAAGCCTCCTCTTCTGAAATGGTGCTCGGTAGTCATCGGGAAAGACACTATAGAGTGCTGACGACTGCCCACCAGCTGGCAAAGGAAGTTAGAGATATTTTGAATATACCGGAGGGTTTTTAAACTTACGGGTTGTGAGCATGTCACCAATGTCTGGTATTATCTGGGCATCCTTCATGAACTGGTCATGCAATACGCGACTTGCGCTTTGAAGACCTGGAAGGTCGAGGGCAGAAGCCGGCCTTGGTTGGTTTTGATTTTGACGAAATACTGATGAAGGTGTCCCTATACTTGGCTGCTGTCGATAAGACGTAGAGAAGGGGGGTAGTGCAGCCATTACAGTGGTGTTCCGTACAACAAGCAGCAGTTCAACAAGTCCAAGAAACGCGTCAAGGAAACAAATCTTACAAACCACGTGCCATTTTTCCTTATTTGGAGATAGGCTCAGGTCTCGTTTCACTTGAATTCCGAGTCAGTTCTTGTCGTCGATGTTCTCGAGCTGGGTCCATTAAACTGTTGTCGGCTGCCTAGCTACTTGAAACAATCTTGTGTTGTATGTTGTTGAAATTAACGATTTATACAAGGTGTCAGTCTCCCTATAGGCAGATCAAGTCAGGCGACAATCAAGATATTGAGAACTTGAACAACCCAAGCTATTTCGACCATCACAGACCATCACATATGTGCCATTGGATATTCGCAATCGCCTTTTATTGTCGCGCCCTTTGATTGGCGGAAAGACTGCACTGGTTCCTTGCCTGTTTTGCAATTGCTAGATCTCCAAAATCGCAATCCTCAGGAAAACTGCTTTCAATAATGATGGGTCCTGGGTGATCCTGTGCTGCGTAGCATGCAGTACTGCGAAAGTATCATAGGGATGATGACAGCCTGTGACTAGAAAGCTTCAAGAGGCTGAACGGCACAGGCGGCCCGACTGAACAGACGTTGCCGTGACCACGTCGGACGTCGGAAAGGCCTTATTCCTTCCGTGTACTATGTATAATTCTACTCACGAGCTTGTCGTTGTCCCGTCCGGTACGCTTTAAAATCACTTTGCAGCGCTTTGTGCTTTTCTCGTCTTTCTTTTCTACGTTTTGGGCAGGCCCCACTTTTATATCTTTACCCAACTTTCGACACTATCTGATAGTATATCATGGGTGAATCTTGGTTTCAGAGCGAGTTCCTCAACCCGAGAAGGCTTGTTTTTAATGTCATATTCTATGGCATCCAAGTCACCCTTTTCGCTCTGGGTTGGTATTTGCAAGTAAGCCTTATTCACTGCACCAAATTCCACAATACTCACTACGTATTTAACAGGCCACTAACACCAAGTTGGCCGCTCTCAATGCTTTGAAATGGTCTGTCTGGACTTCGCGAGGTGCTGGTCTCACCCTTGCCTTTGATGCTGGACTGCTCCTGGTTCCCATGCTGCGCAATGTCATTCGCGTTGTTCGCCCCAAGCTCACGTGGCTCTTCCCCGCCGACGAGAACATCTGGTTCCATAGACAGGTCGCATACTCGATGGCATTTTGGGCAATGGTCCATACTACAGCCCATTATGTCAACTTTTTTAACGTCGAACGCACTCGTGAGCCCCGGGGTGATTTTCTCACTTAAAACTCGTTATTAATTTTTTGTCAGAGGTTCGTCCAGAGTATGCATTGCAGATTCATTATACACAGGCTGGTGGTATAACTGGGCATTTCATGCTCCTTATCATGGTCCTCATGTATGCCACTGCACACCACAAGATCCGCAACCAATGTTTCGAGGCTTTTTGGTACACTCATCATCTTGCCTTCTTCTTCTTCATTGGCCTTTACACCCATGCCACTGGGTGCTTTGTCCGTGACAGTGCAAATCCAGACTACATCAGCACTTTTCCCTTCTATTCTACCGAGCACTGTCTTGGCTACGAGAGCTGGAGGTTCACTATTTGGCCTGGAATTATTTACTTTGGCGAAAGGATGTATCGGGAGTATCGTGCTCGAAGGGCAACAAGGCTGTCCAAAGTTCTTGTTCATCCTAGTGGAGCCATGGAATTGCGGATTATCAAACCTAGTTTCAAATATACGGCAGGCCAGTGGCTCTTCATCCAGGTCCCGGAAGTTTCCCGATGGCAATGGCATCCTGTGCGTGATAGTTCACCGCCTGACTTTCGTTTTTCTCACCGCCACAAAAAATATAGTTCACCATCACTTCTGCTCCTGAAGACCCCTATGTGTCCGTTCACATTCGTCAGGTTGGCGATTGGACTCACTCCCTAGGAGAGCGGCTTGGTTGTGGTCCATCTGTGGTTGCTGCAATGACGAAAGTTGCCATGAAGGGTGTCGAAAAAGATGAAACCAAGTACGGCGGCACTCGTGGCGAATATGTCGAGCTTGATCCCGCTACTCTTTCCCGCCCACTTCCTCAAGTTAGAATCGACGGGCCTTATGGCGCTCCTGCTGAGGACGTGTTTGACAATGAGGTTGCTGTGCTAATTGGCGCTGGTATTGGTAAGAAAAAATTTAGGGCTTTGCGCTGATGTTTGTTAATTACATTTATATAGGTGTCACTCCCTTCGCATCAATTCTCAAGCATATCTGGTACCGTCAGAAGAAAGGCAATCTCGGTTCTCTCCGAAGGGTTGAATTTTTCTGGGTTTGTCGTGATGCACCTTCATTCGGCTGGTTTCAGAGCCTATTGCAAGAGGTTGAGGAAGCTCAAGTTGACCGTGAGTTATTTCGATATCCTCTGATCCAGGAAACATTCAGCTCAACCACGATATCAAGCAAATTTCCTGCGCATCAACATCTACCTCACTCAAAAGATTGGCGAAGATATGCTTTGGAACATTGCCGTCAACGATGCTGGTGCCGATTATGATCCTCTCACACTGCTTCGCACTCGTACCATGTTTGGCCGCCCCGACTGGAAGAGCATCTACCGCAGGATCAGGGAAGCAATTGAGATCGGTCAGTATCTCCCTGGCAGCAGTGCGCAATTGAAGACCAAAGTCGGAGTAAGTCCGATCAATCCAGTCTTCCTGAAAATTCTCATGGTTGCTCTCGCAGACGTACTTCTGTGGTCCGGGTGTTCTCGCGAAATCTATCAAAGCAGCAACTCTCATGCACAGCAGCAATAATGTCGATTTCACGTTTGCCAAGGTCTGTTTATCTCCATTCATTGTTAATTCCGATGCTGAACATGTGCATTCACAGGAGCACTTCTGAATTTTGCCATCATTCTGGGATTTCTGCTTTGGTCGTAATTATGGTTTTGAAGTTCGTCGTGCAAGAGTTTTGTGCGGTCAACCCGTAACAATGCTATTGTGTCTATAGTGTGCTTGGGATTTATATATGCATGTATCATGATGTACTAAAACGTATGTTTTATTGAGTACTTATTCGTTGAACTGTACTGTGAGGTCGCATCTGAACACAGCACCATGTATTCTCGATGTCAACAATCAGTTCCAAGTTACTATTGCGAGTGTGTTTGACAACCTTGGGAGTTGGCCTGAGTTGGATGTTGAGATGATGCGGTGAAGGAAATAGGTTTGTCTATCCCACTGCTTGAGAAGCCAAAGCAACGTGTTTGCAAAATAGTCTGATAGTCCTGGAATGCGATCAAGTCCATCAGGAAAACCCTCCTGGGCGAAATTTTTAATAAATTTTGCTAAATGATGTTATTCTGATAATTATTAGTGGTGTTCAAAGTAAAATTTGGTTGAGTTTAACTTTATTTACACAAGGGTAATTGGGCGAACGTGCTCCTCAGCAGTTCTCCCTTTGGGCCTTCCCGAATGTTACTCTTGTTTGTGAGCCTAACTCACTGCCTCCTTGGTGGATGCCCGGTGCATCACTCGGCATGTCTTACATGCCTTGTTTGCAATCCTCATTGCACCACCTCCTTTAGTGGAGCCATCGGTCTATGACTAGTGAGGCGGAGTGCAGAGGTTCCTAACCTCTTCTCACTCGTACTTTTCATCTCGCTAGGTATGCTGTTGGTTTTACTAATGTTATCGTATTCTCACTCGTACTTTTCATATCTGTAGCAATCCTCCTTTTGCGCACAATTTATTATCATCGAAAATCCTTTCTCATGTCTGAAGATGTCGGAACCACACAAACTATGTCCTCCAATCCTCCCTCAGAACAATGCCACGAGTTTAACCAGTCTTCCGTTGACAAATGCCTCAAGCTCATTGACGATTTCGGCAAAGGGCTTATCACAAAAGGAGAAGCACTTCTTGAAGTTCAGACCATCCTTCAGTCCGCCATTAGTGAATCATCCTCCCTCTCCCAGACTGATTTCAAACCTGGATTCGCCCACTACCTTGACCTCCTTGATTGCACCGCAGAGGAATCAGCAAATAATCAGGACTGAGATGTCAATAAAGACGGAGAAGGACGTGAGGAATCCCGAGAGTGAAGTGAACAACCCAGTCATCTCTCGGTCGAAAAGGAAAGGAAATTGGGATGCAGATTGCGCAGACGAGCCAGATCAGAAGAGGAAGAGAGTGACAGCTCCGGGGATGAGCATGAATACGTACTCAGGGGAATAAGGAGGAAACTCACCTCTGATCGAGCCCAGTACTACCTGTGGCTTGACCCTGATCGGTACCATCATGTCTCAAGTCAGCATGGAGAAGGACTCACTCTCAAATGCTATGAAGAGTGGACGGAGGATACAAAATTTTATAGGGGACAAGTTACTGTGACGCCGGGATGTCCCAGCTTCCTGCTGTCTCAATGGACCCTCCTTCTTGAAGGACGCTGTCATGCATGGTATGTGAATGATACCATACCTGTCATATATTAAACGTGATAAGGAAGGTACATGAGATTGTGTAGTCCCTTGCTACCAAGTTACCTTACCGTTTTGTCTTGAATCTATTGCCTTGTATCTCATTTCTCAAGCCTCGTATAAATTCTCGCTTTTCTTACTTGTATTTATAGTCATTATGTAACCTTCTGTATATTCTTGTTTGTTTATTTTTGTTTGTTCTTTGATTCAGCCACTCTTCTCTTTATTTTTGTTTGGGCTTCTAGTTCAGCCACATTTATTTCTATTTGGCATCTCTTTCAGCCACCAGATTATGTCAGATCATCATGTGACTGGTAGATTTTCTGGATGGAGATTGTATTTGTTTAGCCATGTGTAGTCATGCTTGACAGGTGATTCATAAAAGGAAATATGACTCATATTGACTCATGCTGGCATGTGACTTCCCATATTTGTTATTTGTATGTAATATAGCTTACTAAAAGGCAGATTGGATCTCACCACTTTTAGAAAGTGATGATATAATCATGCTTACATAAGGGGATTCAAAAATGTATATAAGGACCCCGTTTTTGCACACAAATATAAGTTCTTCCCACTTTGCTGAGATTCAAATCCAAGTGTGATTACCTAAGAATCCAAAGTGCAGGCCACATAAGTGCCTTGAAGACAAAACTAAGTATTTCCTTTTATAGTTATACACACCTCACAGGAGGTTTCTTGTATTAACTATTGTATTTTGACCCTCAAAGTCATACTCGTCACCATCCTTGCGTTAATTCGTTTAAGGGATCTGTTGACATTCAAGGGTTGACTACCTTGCTCAAATCACAAAGTTATACACTACCTTACAGGGGTTGACTGTATAACTACCGTATCTATTGAAAGGACCAAGTCCTACATTTAACTAACCAAGGTTGTATCTGCGCCTATACAACTACTGTATCTGTTTGAAGGACCAAGTCCTACATATTACTAACCAACAGTTGTATAACTGTGTCATATACAACTAAACCCACAGCTCTCAGTCTAGCTTATGAACACCAACTCTCTCTTTCAACAGAAAGTGAGATACGAACCTCAGGAGAACACAACAAAGTTGAAACAAACTTTCATAGGTTGAAACACGACCTACTAGGGTGAAACATACATACCGAATTTTACCAGAACACAGACAAACTTCCCACCGAATTCTATATTGTGCTATTGTATAAAGCAAGAAGAGGACAACAAACTAAATCCTCCCAAGAACTCACCGTGTTATCTACCACGAAAACTAGAAAAGTCGTAGACCGCGTACTTAAGGACTGGCAAGAAGTCTTCTGCGTATAATAGTGTTGTCATTATACGCAAATTTATATAAGACCCTTAAGTAACAGGACAACGCGCTCCCGACCTTGAGAAAGTCCTCTCCGGACACTACTCTACTTCCATTGATCCCAAGCAAACTCAGTCACTCAGAAAGGGATTCGAAATTACCATCTCGCAACCCTCTACCACCCATAAAGTCAAAACATATGGCGACTGGAGTATCGCCACTGATTTGTGGATTGAGGCACTTATGTTTATCATGCCATGGAAAGAGTCAGAACTCCAGGGATATAAATGCTACCTCTCTGGATTCTTCATTGACGTCCATTACGCCCTCCATACCTGAATTATTGACTTCAACAAAGCATGCTGTCTCAAAGTCGAAGGTCAAAAATATTTGCGGTTCGACTCCATCTCCAAATTCCGACAACTTGAGATCACCCATCTCTCTTCCCTCAGAATGGTCGCTTACACTGAACTTAACCACCTCTCATCGTCCTCAGGTGATAAGGGAGAAGGAAAGGGCTCTGGATTCACAAAGAAAGGACGAGGGGAGTCTTCGGGGAAAGGTGAACCCTGCCATAACTGGAACCAAGGATCCTGTGAGAAGTCCACTGCTGACTGTATGCGATTCCATGTGTGCAGCCAATGTCGAGGAGGTCACCGCAGAGGCGACTGCCCTTTGGCAAAGACAACTAAATGAAACCAATGCTCATGGGCAATGGTTTAGGCATCGTATGGTATGGGGAAATGAGGCTAAAACTCTTAGTGGAACCGCTCTATGGACTGAGTCAGCTGAACCTCTACCATGCCCTCTGTCTCGAGAGTTTCAGAACGACGCCGCCCTTCACACCATCTCTCTCTACCCACATCTCTTTCGGGTCTCAACTCCAATTAATGTGGATCATTTTGAGTCTCTACTCACCCTCACGCATCACCCTAATCCACCCTTTGTCCGGTCAGTCTGTCTAGGACTCCAAGAGGGGTTCTGGCCCTGGGTGGACACACAACTCAGAGTCTATCCTACTACCTGGGAGGTTCCAACACCCATGCCCTCTGCTCAACTCGAACGCGAGTTCATTCGTGCTCAGATCTCTAAGGAAGAAGCCATGGGGAGATACTCACCTAGTTTCGGACCTGACCTACTCCCTGGAATGTACAGCATGCCGATACATGCAGTCCCAAAGGAGGGAGGTAAACATTGCCTGGTTATGAATCATAGTGCTGGAGAATTCTCTCTCAACTTGATGATTGCTAAGGAAGATATAGCGGGGGTTACCTTGGACAACGTTCAAGATCTCAGGGACGCTATACGAGAATACCGTCGTCTGCATCCTGACGATGAGCTACTGATCTGGAAAGCAGATGTGTCTGAAGCTTACCGTCATATGCCTATGCATCTGCTATGGCAGATCAAGCAAATAGTATCCTTCAAAGGTGAAAGACAGGTTGACCGTGCTAACGTCTTTGGAGGACGTGCCTCCCAATGAATCTTTCATGCCTTTATGTCCTTAGTCATTTGGCTTGCAGTTTTCGTTTGGCTTATTCAAGCCTTCATCTATGTTGATGACTCATTCTCCTTCGCCAAAACTAGTGACATGACCTATTATGAGAAGTATCGTAAGATGCTTCCCTCCGAGATGGTTACACTTCTTCTTCTGTGGGATGAACTGGGCATTCTGCACGAGGAAAGAAAGCAAGTGTTCGGATCCCCACTTCCGGTCATTGGATTCGATGTCGATCTGAACACTATAAAAATCTCTCTCAAGGACGACTCTAAGAGGACCTTGGTGAGGGAGTTGAGAGAATTCGTGAGGTACAAGAGCAAACGGTCACTTAGGGACTTTGAACATATCACAGGGTCCCTCAATTGGGCACTTAATGTCTGTCCCTTGCTTTGACCAGGCCTTTCTGCCATCTACATGAAGATCAAAGGCAAATCCAATGCCAGAGGTATGCTGTGGATTAACTGAAGCATTGTCGAGGAGTTGTTATGGGCCGCTTTTCATCTTGAACGTTCAGATGGAGTATTCTTATTCAAGTCAATTTCATGGCAGCTTGATTCGCTATCTTCGGACACTCTTCGAGTATTCTGCGATGCCTCAGGTACTGGTATGGGATTTTGGTATCCCAGCCTTAACCTTGGCTTCCAATCTAGTCTTCCAGATCGTTCTCCAGTTAACGACATCTTTTTCACTGAGGCGCTTTGCGTTACGTCAGCGATTCACGATGCTGTAACACATCTTCCAGCCGACAGACGACTCACAGTCTACACTGATAGTTTGAACACCATCTACATGTTTAACTCTTTGTCGGGGGGACAGGGATATAATCGCCTCCTCATGGATGCGGTAGAAACTATCCTTGTCTTTAATGTTGACTTTCGTGTTTTTCACATCTCAGGTAGTGAAAATATTGTCGCTGACCACCTTTCTCGATGGCGAGCTTGTGATGCAGAGCTGTGCTCACCGGGTCTTAGAATTATGCCATTTCAACCCCCTCGATTCACACTGGGGGCAGCCAAAAAATGATTACCTCGACTGTTGAGGCCAGGCAACCTACTCGGGATGCTTGGCCTATGGATCAACTTATTCATGAGAGGTCTATTAACCTTGGCCTCGCACTCGATCAGTCGACCAATCAAACTTACTCTTCGACTCTTAATTCTTACGTCATGTTTTGTGACTTACATCATCTCTCTTGATCCCACACCTGACACACACTCTCTCTTCATCACCTACATGTCAGCTCACATCAACCCACGCTCTGTGGACAATTATACAGCGTCCTTGAAGAGTACTATCCACATGTCTGGCAGAGCAGGAGATCACATTTGGTTTCGCGTACTCTCAAGGGTGCCAAACATCGTTTTGGTGTACCTATACACCGGAAGCTTCCCCTTTCGCGTAATGACTTGGCGAATGCACAAAACACCCTTTCCAGTACATTGGCTCATGATGATCACCTCTTTCTTGCCATTCTCTTTGACGGATTCTATGGTCTACTACGTTTGGGGGAGTTAGTATGGCCAAATAGTTGCCAGCTTCAATCCATCGACAATGTCACTCTTCGCACATCCGTTCTAGTGATGCCTTCCTACCATTCCTTCGTCCTTCCACGACACAAATCCGACTCTCAGTTTGAAGGAAGTACCATTGTGGTTCAACATGCAGAGTCCGCTGACCCACATGGGACCTTTACTTCTTACCTCGCTTCGCGGGATCACCTTTTTCTGTTCAACAGTTTTCTTTGGTTGCACAGTGATGGGTCTATCCCCACGCGTTCCTGGTTTATAGGGCGGTTGTGGTCTCAATTCCCTAATACCATCTTGGGTCACTCTTTGAGAGCAGGGGGAGCTACCTCCCTCGCCGCTTCAGGGGTACCTTTTGATCAGATACAGGCAATGGGACGGTGGTCTAGTGATGCATTTCGCATCTATGTCCGCAAAAATCCAGCGCTTCTACATGCGCTTGTCTTTAATGGTCGCTCAATTCATGATTATGGGGGTCCTTTCGGTTCAATTTAATTTAAGTCTTCTTTATTTTCCTCTTACTTACATCTACTTATTTCTATCTCATGTTTCCCTCCCTCCCTCCCTCAATTGTTGGTGTTATAGTGCTTGTTTTAGGTATGGATGCGTGTTTGGGTCTGCCTGTACCCTGAATCCATTGGGGACCCCTTGCCCTTGCAACGGGGTCCTCGTTTTGCTGGCTTAATCCTCCTCGTCTGCGTCCTCACGAGACTCGAGAGAGAACAATTAGAAGGTTCTGAAATGTAGTAAAGTTTGACCAATTTCTTCCAGAATCTGCGGAACATTTGGCAGGCCCAAGCAGGGTCTGAAATACAATCTGTATGCTACACTACACAATGCCCCCCCAGCGTCTGCAAGTACAATGCTCAGAATGAATCAAAGCACACATCAAGACTACAAATACCCTACAGATGACTACACAAAGGCCCTTGCCAGTGTGTGGGAGTGGTAGTAGGGGGGGAAGAGGAAGAGGAAGTGTCAATTGCAGTACAAGGGGATGAGGAGGGGAGGGTGTAGCACCCAATGCCATCCAGCAACAACCCACCAACACTATTACTACCACTCCAGTAGCAGCCCCTATTTCCACTCCTGCTACAACTGCCACCAGAGTTACTGTCAGATAGGAGACTCATGAATTCGATCATACCAATGCCCTCATACAGTTCCTTGAGTCCCATCCTGCTGACTACTGTGTGCTCTTCAATGAGTCAAAAAAAACATCACAATCCTGCAATCATTGAACCCAACCCTTCAGGGAGTCAAAAGGGTCATATCTGGGCGGCCATTGCCTGCAGTATCTTCGAGGATGACAAGGAGTATAAAGATATGTATGCTGAAGATAATCACAAATTTGCCCTTGCAGTGTGCAACCATTTTGGCCAGTATGTGTTCCTCTCCTTTCATATGCATTAATGACTAATGATTCTTAGTCTCAGAATGAAATACAAGAAGCATTGTGTTCACTTCACACAGACTGGTGCTGGTATCAACCCACTTGATGCCACTGGTGCAAAAAACATTTGAGGTATGTTTTTTTCCATTTAAATTTATTTACTTATGCTACAAAATTTTACAGAACAGGTTCTCATCAACTTCCCTTGGTTTGATGCTCTTGATGCACTCTGAAAGGGCAACCTGGCCTTCATGCCAAAGACAATTTCATCTGTGCCTAGTATTGACCACACAAGCAACTTGGCTGCCCTTACCAAGGGTGGCAGCAAGGACAAGCAGGCAGCCCCTCCCCCTGATCATAGTGGTCTCACTGGGGACACTGAGATTGACCTCATCATTGAAGATGAGGTCATTGATGATACCATTGACAAGATGTTAGACCTGCTGCTTACCCAAGGGAAGGGTAAAGAGAAAGCTCTCTCCCCTCCCTCCACCAATGAGCTGATGGTTGAGGAACCCTCCTCTGACGACATGGACTGTTCCTCCCACATCCCCTATGTAGAACCTTCCATCCCCAATACTGCTTTTGACAATGTGGATGACAACATGGGCATGCAGGACTGGGATGACATGGGGGTGCTGGAGGACAACAACACTATCCAATCACATCTGTCCAAGAAGCACCCTTACTCGTCCCCCTCACCGCCCCCTAATGTCTCCTTGCCATCCCCCTCCCATGGAAAATTCCAAATGCATGCGGATTGCGCCATTAATCACAGTGCCATCTGTTCACCCAAGCCACCATCCTCTCTTGCATTGTCTTCTGCATTGTCATTATGCTCACACTCATGCACATCATCAATGGTAATATTGTCTTTGCACTCACCATCTGCTCATAGGCCAGCTGCCTCTCAAAAGTCCTCTCTCTCGAAGTGTGTTGACATGGAGATGCAGGATGTCCAGGGTCAGGTCCAGTCGCTAACAGATGGTATGAGTTACATCTACACTGTAAAGGCAGTTGCCTCAGAATACAAGATTGCAAAGGTTAATGCTCACCGGCATCAATGTGATATTGAGTTTCAATGTGAGCAGTGTTATAGTAATGTTGCCACCCCTATCATTTTCCCCTATCTCCATGGACTTACAGCTGCATTGCCTTGTACTTATATAGCTTTGGCTCTTCTTATGCTTTACCTTTGACTCGGTTCGTCTTATCTTTGACTCATCTTATCTCTGACTCACCTAACCCTTGACCCTTGGACATGTGGCTGCATTGCCTTGTACTATATCAGGCCTTTGTCTACCTTTCTGATATCCTTCATTTCCCGCATATACCTGATGAGCCTCCCCTAAAGTCCTTCCCCACTCCTATATAAGCTTGTCATGTATCATAGTTGATCCTCACTTTAATCTACTTGGTTTTACCTTGAAACCTGATCCCCACTTAAGCTTCACAACTTAAGTGTCTATCTCTGATTCTATCTTCAAGCACTCCTCGTTGATAGCCTGATTATTGTCTGTCTTAGAGGTGCCAGCCCTCTAGACTGAACCTTTGATCCAGCCTTAGAGATATCAAGCCCTCTAGTCTGTTTCAATGAACTCCGCCTTCTTATCTGAAGGGAAGAACCCGCTTGCCACAGACATCGTCGCTGACAAGGCTCTCTTCTGAGCCTGTGATGAGAGAACCATCCAAGTTCGTAACAAAAGATTAAAGTCTACCATATCCCCTCTGGTGCTTATCAAAGCAATCCACCATTTCAACCTGGAGAAGAAGATATAACTGGGAAAGCGATCTATGGGATCTACCCACTGAACCAAAAACAGAAACAGACACCAGCACCTCTGAGGATGAATTCCCTGTAGAGCAACCACCCAGACAACTCTCAGTGAACCCCTCATTCAGAATGTCCTCCATATTATCCTCGAAACTCCAAGAGATCAAAGTTGGTGTACTGACTAGATTCTCTGGAGATCTTACAGATGCCAGCAGATGGAAGTACTCCATACTTGCCTACCTGCACTTGAACAAATCCATCTATGATACTGACGAGAAGAAGATTATCAACACACTATCCTATATGACAGAAGGATCAGCTGCCGCATGGGCACAAAACTTTTACTCCCAAGCTTTTTCCTCAATCACCACCCCAGTTTGGGGATTGGCTGACGACTTCTGGAAAAACTTTGACAAAGCTTTTGTCCCAGTTGACCTGGCAATCAATGCCATGACCAAGTTGAAGACTATTAGACAAGGAACCGACCTTGCTAAATTCATAGCCGAATTCAAAACCCTCATTGTCCAAGCCAACATCAAAGATATTTCCATCATCCACTTCTTTGAGAATGCACTTGAACTAGGGTTAAGGAACAGAATCTACTAGAAAGAAACGATCCCTGTAACCTTCAACAAATGGGTTACTGCTGCAGTCCAGCTTAACACCAATTGGCTTCGAGGAAAGGCCATCGCACAAGGGTTGAACCAAAAACCCTACAAATCCACAGGAACCCACAGATTTGTCCCGAAACTGCATGTCAATAAGGATTGTGATCCTGATGCAATGGATGTGGATTGTCTCAGTGAGGCTGAATGAACCAAATATATGAAAGAAGGAAGGTGCTTCATATGCACCAAGACTGGACATCATTCCAATGACACCTTCTTCCATCCCAAGAAGAAGAACATCCATCGTCAAGACATAGAAGATGAAGAAACGGATGACAATGATGAAGAAATCAACAGGATCAAGGATTTTTGAAGAAGAGGACTGGATCAATGTCAGTACCTCATAGCAGAATTGGACATGTATGTAAAGTAGGTGAAAGAAAGGAAATATGAATCCCCATTACTCTCATCTCTTCTGTCTGTCCAAAAAACCGTTGAAACAACTGCTGTTGTTGACTCCGGAGCATCCAGAACATTCATCTCTGAAGATTTTATCAAAGAGCATGGGATCAAGACCCATCGTCTCAAGAAACCTTTCCGTGTTAGGAATGCCAATGGAACGAATTCCGGGAAAGGAAGAATCACCCACTATTGCACTATTCTAGTCAAAGTGGACCAGCGGACCATGTTTGGCAAGTTTAATGTCCACAAACTTGGCCATCATGATTTAATCCTACTTGGAATCCCCTGGCTGAAAGCCATGAACCCCACGATCAATTGGGCAGAAGAAACCCTCGATCTTCCCAGAACCAAACGATCCGAAAAGCTAGAACAGCTTATGGATAAGGAAAGAAAAAGGAACAACCTAGAACCGTTATTCAGAGAGAAGAAATGTGAGTGGAAGAACTTCCAACTGAAGAAACCCTTTCAGGAGAAGTTGGGAATGTCCACAAAAGAGACAAATAAGGAGAAGCCCTTAGCCTCTGCTCAACCACAAAACAACCCTGAGCAAGCAATCAAGAATTCCCTGACCCCTGAAAGGCTATCTTCGAAGGAACCTTTCACAGCATCAATTGAAGAAATTATTGATGAAGAAGCACCTGGTCTCCTTCCCATCCCCGAAGACGATGAAGAAATGATCATGGAGAATGATGAACGATTCGACACTACAAATGATGTCTGGATTGATCGACTCAATGAACACTTCGTGCCTGCAGTTAGCTCTATCACCAAATACGCTTTGCAGGATGACAAATTTCTTGTTGAATATTCCAATTCAATGGATCTTCGAGTCATCAAAAACGTTTTGATGGATACTCCCTTAACCAAAGATGGGACATCCTTTGCGGAACAAAAGAAATTGGTTTCACCCCTGCCATAACCAGATGAATATGTCAAGATTGGAAACAAAGCCTAGCAATTTGCCCTTGCTGCCAATGCAAAGCAAAAGAAGAACTCATTTGAAGAACTCATCCTTGAGTATCTTCATGACTTTGCCAATATCTTTGTGAAAGATGGACTTAATCAACTCCCTCCTGAACGGCCTGGCATTGATCACCAAATTGAAACGAAGCCCAGCTTTATTCCCAAAACATTGAAGATCTACCCCCTGTCAGAAAAGGAAAGAGAAGCAGTTAAAATGTTTATTGATGAAAATGTAAAGAAAAGCTTCATTTCTGAATCGAAGTCGCCACAGGCTAGTGGCTTCTTCTTTGTTGGAAAGAAGAGTGGCGATCTTAGACCCTGCCAAGACTACCGGTATATTAATGATTGGACAGTGAAGAACGCATACCCACTCCCTCTCCCACTTTTGCTTGTGGCACATCTGCATGGCACAAAGTACTTCATGAAGATGGACATATGGTCCAGATATAACAATATTCGTATTCACCCCGACGATCGATGGAAAGCTGCATTTACAACTGAATTCGGGCTCTATGAGCCGAATGTCATGTTCTTTGGGCTTTGCAACTCACCGGCTACATTCCAAGCATACATGAATCGCACCTTCCAACAAGAAATCAATGAAGGATGGCTTGTCATTTATATGGATGACATCTTAATCTTCTCAAACAACCTTGATGAACATCAAACCCAAACCCGCCGAATCTTGGAAAAGATCAGAAAAGAACATCTATTTCTTAAACCTGAAAAATGCACCTTTGATGCACAAGAAGTTGAATACCTCGGAATGATCATTAGGCCCAGACACGTAGCAATGGACATTGCAAAAACTAATGGAATCAAAGATTGGTCAACTCCAACGTCTGTCAAAGACGTTTGGTCATTCCTTGGATTTTGCAACTTCTACCACAACTTTGTACCACACTACTCCGACGTTGCCCAACCCCTGATTGACTTAATGAAGAAAGAGACCAAATTTCTATGGTCAGAACCCTGCCAAACAGCCTTTGATGAGCTCAAAGCATGTTTTCTGAAACAACCCGTCCTCCGAAACCCCAACCCTACCAGACAGTTTGCTGTTGCAATTGATGCCTCCCTTGTCACAACAGGGGCAGTGCTACTCCAAGCCGATGAAAATGGTGTTTACCATCCCTGTGGATATCTATCCCAATCTCTGAATCCAGCAGAATGAAACTACCAGATCTTTGATCGCGAACTCCTTGCAGTCATTTGTGCCCTCACAGAATGGCACCACTACCTCAAAGGGAACCCACACCCTGTCATTGTATTCACTGATCACAAGAACCTCTTGTATTTCTGAACTGCCCAGAAATTGACCTGCCACCAAGCATGTTGGCAGCTTGAATTATCTTGATATGACCTCGAACTTCATCATGTAGCCGGAACCAAGCTCGCTGCACCTGATGCCTTGTCTCGTCGTCCTGATCACGACTTGGGTAAGAGTGATAACGAGGACGCTGTCCTCCTCCCCAATGATATGTTCATACAACTCCTTGATGAAGACCTCATGGCCTCTTTGGCCAACCCCTCTGAATCCGACCCCCTCTTCGCTTGTACATGTGACGCACTTGATGGAATATCCTTACCACCTATGAAATCAGTATTGTCTGATTGGCGTATATCTGAAGGTGTCCTTTATTTTAAGGATTGTGCCTATATTCCCCCCAATTGTCATCTGGCTATTCTAAAACAGACTCATGACCACCCCACGGCAGGACACCCTGGCTGTTTTAAGACTGAAGAATTAACAAAGAGAGATTACTGGTGGCCCTCCATGGGTGTCTATATTAGATGATATGTTAATGGCTGTGCCTTGTGCCAGCAGATGAAGACCGACACTCATCCTGTAACACCACCACTCATGCCAATTGCCTCCAATGCTGTGGCCCCTTTCACTCATATTTCCATGGATCATATTGTGAAACTCCCCATGTCAGGGGGCTTCAACTCTGTTTTGGTCGTAGTCGACCAAGGGCTTATGAAGGGGGTAATTCTCATCCCATGCAATGAAACCATTGATTCCAAAGGAATCACCAAACTTTTCCTGAAACATGTCTATAAAAGATTTGGACTTCACAAAAAAGTCATCTCAGACTGTTGTCCTGTTACTTAAGGGTCTTATATAAATTTGCGTATAATGACAACACTATTATATGCAGAAGACTTCTTGCCAGTCCTTAAGTACACAGTCTACGACTTTTCTAGTTTTCGTGGTAGATAATGTGGTGAGTTCTTGGGAGGATTTAGTTTGTTGTCCTCTTCTTGCTTTATACAATAGCACAATATAGAATTCAGTGGGAAGTTTGTCTGTGTTCTGGTAAAATTTGGTAGGTATGTTTCACCCTAGTAGGTCGTGTTTCAACCTATGAAAGTTTGTTTCAACTTTGTTGTGTTCTCCTGAGGTTCGTATCTCACTTTCTGTTGAAAGAGAGAGTTGGTGTTCATAAGCTAGACTGAGAGCTGTGGGTTTAGTTGTATATGACACAGTTATACAACTGTTGGTTAGTAATATGTAGGACTTGGTCCTTCAAACAGATACAGTAGTTGTATAGGCGCAGATACAACCTTGGTTAGTTAAATGTAGGACTTGGTCCTTTCAATAGATACGGTAGTTATACAGTCAACCCCTGTAAGGTAGTGTATAACTTTGTGATTTGAGCAAGGTAGTCAACCCTTGAATGTCAACAGATCCCCTAAATGAATTAACGCTAGGATGGTGATGAGTATGACTTTGGGGGTCAAAATACAATAGTTAATACAAGAAACCCCTGTGAGGTGTGTATAACTATAAAAGGAAATACTTAGTTTTGTCTTCAAGGCACTTATGTGGCCTGCACTTTGGATTCTTAGGTAATCACACTTGGATTTGAATCTCAGCAAAGTGGGAAGAACTTATATTTGTGTGCAAAAACGGGGTCCTTATATACATTTTTGAATCCCCTTATGTAAGCATGATTATATCATCACTTTCTAAAAGTGGTGAGATCCAATCTGCCTTTTAGTAAGCTATATTACATACAAATAACAAATATGGGAAGTCACATGCCAGCATGAGTCAGTATGAGTCAATATGAGTCATATTTCCTTTTATGAATCACTTGTCAAGCATGACTACACATGGCTAAACAAATACAATCTCCATCCAGAAAATCTACCAGTCACATGATGATCTGACATAATCTGGTGGCTGAAAGAGATGCTAAATAGAAATAAACATGGCTGAACTAGAAGCCCAAACAAAATAAAGAGAAGAGTGGCTGAATCAAAGAACAAACAAAAATAAACAAACAAGAATATACAGAAGGTTACATAATGACTATAAATACAAGTAAGAAAAGCGAGAATTTATACGAGGCTTGAGAAATGAGATACAAGGCAATAGATTCAAGACAAAACGGTAAGGTAACTTGATAGCAAGGGACTAGACAATCTCATGTACCTTCCTTATCATGTCTATTATATGACAGGTATGGTATCATTCACATACCATGCATGACAACAGTGTGTGTTGCATTCCTGCCAGTGTCACCTACACTACTTTCTTCCTCCAACTCTGTCCCGCTGCTAACCCCCTCTTCTCTTATGAGGAGGTTGCATTCCTATGCTCAGCTGCTGGTTTGTTCTGTTTCTTCGGATACTTCACTCTTGTGGATGCCATCAATGATCTCCTCCAGCACCCTCTCCCCGATGAGGATGTCATCTTCAACTTGTTGCAGAATTACTTGCTAGACAATCTTCACGGCACTGGCATCACCCCACTTAGTAGCATCAACCTCCTGCTTACAGCTGCAGAAACTAAGTTGGAATGTGACTCCAACAGCACATGCACTAGCCCTCACTTTCTGGAGCAGAGGGAGTAGAACAGGTATGTTCTACTCTCATGTCATCATCACCAACTCACTCTTTTAATTTCAGGGCAGGGGGATTATAATTTCTTGTGGAACATCTCACTTGATCTTTGTCATCTGTTTGTGCTACTCACTCTGTACCATCATCCTATGCCTTATGTGCTCGAAGTCTGTCATGCTGTGTGTTTTCTTTTTAGTATTGCTGCTGCTCTCACGTCTCTTATATTACAAATACATATATAATATCTGGCCCTGTACCTTGCTATGAATGAAGTTTCTTGTGTTGTCTCTACCTGTCCCTGGTTTCTAGGGCAATGTTGTTTAATTAAATTGTGCTCTCATATTACCTACACTACCTATATACATTGTACTGTAGGGAATGTATTGAATCAAGAATTGATTTAGGGGCATCAGTCTATTGGCTTTAGTGAGAATATTAGCACACACATGCCCAAATATACTCAAGTTAGGGGTGCACCTAGTCACATGATCAGTCACATGACTCATTTTGCAGTACTGCTGCAGCCACTCAGCAAACAAATTCAGTATACACAATTCTATTTAGCAATAGGGGTCTTGGACATAATTCTAATATTTCCCCAGACATTATTACTTATCAACCCTTCAGTTGTCATGTCAATTAAGATTCTTTCAATATATATATTAGTTAAACATACTACTGTCAGACGTTGCATAGGATTTTTATTGAATACTATAGTCAGTATAACCTTGTGCCTGCTTAGCAACACACAAGGGCTCAGGTTATGTAATGTTGCAACCCATTATGAAATTCAACCAAACTAGCAACTAAGGGACCAACTGAGGCACATGAGCCTTGGACAATGCCTGAGTCAAACTTTGTGTATTTTGTGTATGTTAGCAATATGGATAGCTCGGATGATGAAGGCTGCGAGAGCAATGAACAAAGTAATAGATCCAGAGAGGATCCTAAAATAGCAGATGATGAGGTAACCATGTGGACAGATGATATCACTAGGCATTTCGAGCCTGGAGACACAATATGGGCAATGACCCTAGGTGAACCAGAAAATGATGGAATGTTCTGGACCCCTGACAAGCTAGATAGCACTCAATCTTTCACAATGTACAAACATGTTGATAAGAAAGTGAAGCCTTTCCCAGGAGTGTTCCCCCAGGAAGCACAAGTGGTTCACAGAATTCTGTGCAATCCCCTAACAACTCTTGTGCCCTTATCTTTCAATCCTCCCAATGTGATTCCTACTGTGAAACTTAAATTAGAACAACTCAAGGTTCTTAATATTAATTCCAAAGGATTTCTATATCCCAAGGAAGAGAAATTATTTCAATACATCATGTGGCTTCATCAGGACACACTCACTTTCGAGGATACTGATAGGGGTATGCTAAAGGAATCCTACTTCTCACCCTATATTATTCCTATGGTTCCACATATTCCATGGGAATATAAGAATATCCCTATCCCACTGGGGATAAGAGATCAAGTTATTGAGGTTCTGAAACTAAAGATTGATGTTGGAGTCTATGAGGCAAGCCAATCTGCATATAGATCCTGATGGTTTGGGGTTGTCAAGAAGAATGGCAAGCTAAGGATAGTCCATGATCTGCAGCCCCTAAACAAAGTCACTATCCATGATGCAGGACTACCCCCTATCCTAGATGATTTTGTAGAACCATTTGCAGGAGTGCAGTGTCACACAGTATTCGACTTATTCTGGGGATTCAACACTAGAAAACTACATCCAGCAAGCAGAGATCTCACTGCTTTTCTTATGCCTCTAGGACTGCTTCGTATAACTTCACTTCCTACTGGTTTTACCAACTCACCTGCAGAGTTTTAAAAGTGTATGACATTTGTCCTTAGAGAAGAGATACCTGTCAAAGCCAATATTTTCATAGATGATCTCCCAATCAAAGGACCTATGACTACATTCTCTAATGACCAAGGCAAGCCTGAGGTTTTTACTGAAAATCCAGGAATACAAAAATTTATATGGCTTCACACCTTAGATGTTCATTGAATTATGCACTGCATCAAGGAAGCAGGAGTGACATTTTCAGCTCTTAAGATTCAACTGTGTCTCCCAGAAGTTCTGATTGTCAGACAGACCTGTACCCCTGATAAGACAAAGGTCAACAAAATCCTGAATTGACTGGATCTGACAACTCCAAAAGAAGCTAGGGCATTCTTAGGATTATGTGGCACTGTTTGTATTTGGATCCCAGGTTACTCTATGTTAGCAAGACCATTAACATCAGGAAAATCACTTTGGCTATATAGAGCTATATGGGAGAACCCTGGCTTTATGTCACTTTACAAACAATCATAGATCTATTTTGTTTGACAATTTGTCAACAAGATCTATCATAGCTATTATAGTAGCAAATCAAATTTTAAAGATGTAAACTAGAAAAACCAAAATTGTAGTTTTCGTCAAGGAGAGTCTATCCATAGTCTAATGGCATCAATTGGTTAAGATCCTAGTAAGTTATAAGCAAAATACTCGAAATGGATGGTTCAAGAAAGTAACTTGACCATGGGAATTTTTTGAGTGTAATGATATCAATAGGTTAAGATCCTAGTAAGGTATAAGCAAAATACTTGAAATTGAAGGTTTTAAAAGTTCAGCTTATTGATATAAGCTTAAAATCCTAGTGTAATCATAATCCTATTAACCAAAAACTCGAAAATTTACTAAGTCCTGTGATATGGCTTGTTTGGCATTGCTTATATAAGCAAAAATGCGGTCAACCACAGTCTTTTTCCATCTTTTCCTTCCTTTCCCTCCTTCTCATCCTCCTTCCCCTCAATAATTTTCGCATTTTTGACTGTTTGGTAAGTCTTTCTTTGCTTTCTCTCTTCTTCTCCTTCTCTCTTTGACTTTTTCCTTCTTCTAGCTCTCCATTTTTGACCATTTAATAAGTCTTCCTTTTCTTTTCTCCTTCCCTCTCTCTGACCCTCTACATTCAGCTCTCTTTTCTCCTCCTCCTCCTCCTCCTCCTCCTCCTCTTGCTCAGTAATTTTTGCATTTTTGATCATGTGGTAAGTCTTTCTTTTGCTTTCTCTCTTCTTCTTTTTCTCCTTCCATCTTTGACCCTCTAGCTTTGTATTTTTGCCTCTTGTAGTTAGTAGTTTATATGTGTTGTAGTAATTACTTGAAATATAATCTGAAATTTTCGCATTTTTTGGTTTTTAAGAGCCACAATGGTTATAAAAGCTATGATAGTATGGCAGCAAAGCTACAATAGTTGAAAATCTATAATAGACTTTAATAGTAGAAGTCCTCTATAGTGAAGCAAAAAAGCTCTTTATAATAGGTATCTCCCAATAGATTCTATAATCATCTATAGTCTCTATGAAGTCTATATAGAGCTATATAGATCTATATAGACAAAGGGGTTTTTCCTGATGAAGCGAACTATGGAGAAAGGATGTGGAATTTATTTGGGATGAAAGAAGAAAGGAGGCCTTTGAAACTCTGAAGAAGCTGGTTGCCTAGCACCTGCTTTACAATTCATTGACTACACATCTGACTTACCAGTCACCTTATTAGTAGATTCCAGTTATATGGCGGCAGGAATTATCTTATCTCAGATTGATGAAAAAGGACATAAGCAACTGGCCCAATACGGATCCTTACTCTTTAATGAAGTAGAAGTCCATAATTCGCAACCAAAGTTGAAACTATATGGACTTTACTAAGCTCTCCACCATTTTTGTTTATACATTATAGGCATGAAAGGTTCTTCATGTGGAAGTTGATGCTAAGTACATAAAAGGGATGCTAAATGAGCCCTAATTTGCAACCTAATGTGGCTATCAACTGGTGGATCCAGGGGATCCTCCTTTTTGATTTCAAATTGATTCATGTACCTGCCACTAAGTTCAAAGGACCTGATGTGCTGTCATGGAGAGGCCTAGGTGAAGGAGAAAGCATTGATCCCCCAAGATGATTCCTGGTTAGATGAGCTAGCACTGCATATTCAGGAATTTCCCAAGCCTGTTTTCGAATCATTGTGTCACCTGACAAACCCTAATGTACCTCTTTCTTCAGTGTTTGTGGGAACCAGATTTCAGGAGCAGAATCTGAGGGAAGTGTTTGAATTCCTAACCACTCTAGAAACCCCATTCATTCGAAAGATATTTCCATAAAGAAATGTTTCTTGAAGAAAGCATGTCAGATTCTTTATCCAGAATGGACAAATGTATAAGAGAATACGAAGAAGACCTCCATTATTAGTAGTGTTTGATCCGGAGAAGCGTGCGACCATACTCAATCAAGCCCATGAGGAACTTGGACACAGGGGCGAAGCTGCCACCTGGGAAACAGTCAGACTCAGGTTCTTCTGGCCCTACTTATTTTCAGATGTACGACATCATGTCCAATCTTGTCACCCCTGTCAGATCCGAAGTACCGCAAAAATGCACATCCCTGTAACCATTTCTGCTCCATCTACTATCTTCGTAAAAGTATATATCGATATCATGCATATGCCTCCAGCCCAAGGATACAAGTACATTGTACTAGCACGAGATGACCTATCCCGATATGTGGAAGGAAGACCCCTGAAAGCACCCACAGCCAAGGCTCTCAGCAAATTCTTTTGGGAAGATATTTACTGTCGGTATGGAGCTATTGGACAAGTAACTACAGACAATGGACCGGAAGTACAAGGAGCTTTTTCTGCCCTAATGAAGAAAGTAAACATCCCACATGTTACGATTTCACCATACAACTCTCAAGCCAACGGGGTAGTTGAAAGGGGTCATTTCATAATAAGAGAAGCACTAGTAAAGGCATGTGACGATAACCTTACGCAATGGCCTCAGAAGATCCCCCAAACCTTATTTGCAGACCGAGTTACCACTAGTCGGGTAACAGGATTCTCCGCATTCTATTTGGTTCACGGAGTACATCCCGTACTGCCATTTGACCTAGCAGAAAGCACATTCATGGTGGATGGATTCAAGAGCGGAATGACTTCAGTTGAACTATTGACACTCCGAATTCGCCAACTTGAAAGACGCCCAGAGGACTTGGAGCAAGCTGCAGAGACGTTGAAGAAATCTCGCTTCAAATCTAAGGAACAATTTGAACGGAGATACGCAAAGCGATTAAGAAGGGAAGTATATCAGGCAGGAGATCTGGTGCTTGTACGTAATACTCGGATAGAAAAGGAACTGAATCGGAAAACAAAGCCCCGCTATCTAGGCCCATACAAAGTAGAACGGAGAACTCAGGGAGGATCATATGTATTAAGTGAAATGGACGGAACAATATCTCGCCGTGGGATAGCGGCATTTCGACTATTACCATATATAACAAGAAACTCCCGGCAGCTACGAAGACTAGCCCAAGGAATTGAAGACGTGGAGGACGAAGTCTTTGCCCCAGACCTAGATGAATCAGCTACCTAAGGACACCGGACCCAGTTATTCCCTGCAGGAGCTAAAGGCTTGGCGCCAACAAGCTCGAAGTAATTTGCTTAATATTACCATTGCTTGGCTAAGTCATATTTTGGACAAACACACCACAACAGAGGGAAGCGAACAGGTTATTATATTAGAACCAGGGAACGCATATTTTAAAAACCCGATAGGTCCCGAAGAGCGGGATTCATTTCTAAGTCAGCCTAATTGGATCTGTCCAATTTGCGCCACTCTGGAACAGCGAGCCCAGAACGCAGAAGCACACCTGGAGGAAATTGAGCGGAGGGAAATTCAGTCGTGGGTAACATTCCCTCTGAATTAAAAAGAAGCACCATTTGGAAGTTACCACAAACAAATGAATCACCTATCTTCGCAAGTGGGATTGTTACAAGAAACGCAAGCAGCTTGCTTAGTTATACTTGTACACCATATACGTAATTCACATTCACAGTTCTTTTCAGGATACCTACTAAATACTCTTACACTATGGGATTTAGGATACCAGCGGTTGATACGGCAGTATTGCCCTACATGTCACATAATGGTCCACTGGTTACTACGTGCAGAAAGGCAAACAACCGAACCTTGAATATATTAATTAACTATAACCTTAAATTTCGGCAGAGCAGAACTATGCACTTAAAATCTTAAAACCTTAACGGTGTTATTTAATAAACAATGACAGAACATTAATTACCCCCTTCCGGAACTCCGATCCTCGGCAAAATCATTTAACTCCCGATATAGCAAACTTTGCCAATCCCTGAAAACGTGTGCCCTGAGACCCTGACCAACGTTTGCATATAAGGACGCAAGGAATCTAGCACATCCCCTAGTTTTCCGCTGCACTAACACCCAGCGCCACTCACTGCCACTCTTTTTTTACACCACTTCTTCTTTGCACCATTCAAACTATGCTTTTTCGTCGCAAAGCCTACGTTGACCTTGCACACCGGTACCCTACCCTCTGCACATATCCCAACCGGTACACCAGTTCAGCAGATATGCAGTGGACGTACGAGCACATGCGCGAAGCTCATCATATCCCTATCCCCTTCGGCAGCATCATACGTCTGGAGGACACTTCCGTGTTCCACAGATTTTTTATTGGACGAATCTCGAAAGTGATAGCGCAATATGAGAATGCGCTAATTGTGAGGGTCGTATCAGTTAGTCATGACTCCAAAGACCCCAGTCCACCTCCATGTGTCCAACTCACTCTGCCAATGGGCATCATTCAATTAAATTTACGGGGCCGTATATCACGTCGATACTTGGAAGCTCGTGACCGCCTTCACGCTCACTGCCCACCCACGCCTGCATCACTTAGGAAAGAGTTGGCGGAATTTGAAGAAGCTGAGAGTTCTGATAGTGGAACCCATAACTTTGGTGGGGAAATTTTGGTACGCAGCTCTCAGGACCCACGTTGGGATAATTTACTGAAACAAGTAAGAAGTCTGGGCCCCTTGCCTCCTTTGCCAAGAAATTAGTTCGTAGTGTGCATATCCTTTAAACCATTCCATTCCCAATCCACGTAACCACAATTCCTTCAATAAAATCCTTTCGTTAGTGAGCATCTTTAAGTACCTACGTAAGATACATCAAGTTACAAGGTAGATTTTTTGTATGAGTCTCATTACGCTATTGTTGTACACTATCTATGCACTGGCCCTCTACATACTGGCGAGCCGGCACATTGATTATTTAGAACTTGTTGAGGATAATATTTTCCGTGACACAATCATACATCTTGGGGAAGAATGAACCGAGCAACTCAGATTTCACTTGGCTACGAGCCAAATCCGCAACCAGAACCCGGGATTCCCCCCACAATATTCCTCCGTCTTGGAGCAATTTATACAAATGAGGAACATCTTCGGCACCAATTGACTATAGCCGAGAGCCAAATAGACCAATTAGGAAGCTCCCTAACATGGCATGCCCAAGAAATGCACCCGCATGGAGATCCCCACTACCAAGTAGATTTGCGACCCTACATAGGAGCTCGAATACAAGGTTCATACCTTCTGAGATGGCGATGCCCCACATGTAACTACATCTTCGAAATGGCACGGGAGCTGAATAAAATGATAGATAAAGTAGAGAGGAAGCTGCAGGAAGAACGCGAAGAAGACAATCAGGAGGAGCAGCCCTCTGCACCAGAGAACCGCATCATGACTAACCCTGAACGATACCCATTTCCAAACACAGAGGATGAACCAGATTCTGCCCATCAATAATATACCCCCGCCCCAGTCTTGCAATCGGGGACGATTGATTTCTCATTTTCCACTAGATGACCTGCACCAAATTGGTCTGGTGCATGGCTGACTAATACTCTGCTATGAGCCCCCACCCAACATTTTTTTCGGATTTAATCTCCCAAGCACTCAGCTCAGAAAATACGAATTTCCCTTCAAAAATTCACCTGAACAAGAAAACTAATATTTTCAAAGATTTAATTCTGGGTTCAGTTTCATTTCAAATAGCCCAGGAATGACTCAGCAAGAACCTCTTGCATGTCAGGTGACTGCCAAAAATATTTCCTCTACAAATCAACCTGTGGGAACTCGCAGGAAACTCGAAATAATATGTTGCAATTTTGGCTTCCAGCCGAAAAATATAATGAAAAATCACCAAAAAATATTGCACACCAGACCCACAAATTACATAACCATTTGTCTAGGCCCTTTAGGCCTCAGCCACAGGACATCACATGACCCAGCAAAATATTACCACCATTACTTAATACTTTCACTAATTGACCCCTCGAAGCTGACTCAGAGATTACACCCCTCTATTTCATCAGACTTAAGTAATCCTCACTTAATTTCGTGGGAAGATGGTAGCACAGCCACTGATTTCATGTATATAAGGACCCTCATTTTGACTGAATTAAGAGCAGTTTTATGCCCCCAGTTTGTGTCTGCAAGATGTGAGCCAAATCAGTAGCAGTGTAAGCTGTTGAAGATTGTAGGGTGAACCTCTGAGAGACGTCAGTAAAAGTGTGAGTATGCCATATTCAACAACCAGCAGACCTGGTTCTGTTTCATTTGTGGGCTCTGTTATTGTCATATATATTTCTCTGAGTTTTCTTTATTTTACCAACTTGCATATTCCAGAATCTTTGTGTTTGTCTCTTTCATCCATCTAAGGCTCAGAGCAGCTTAGTGGGGAGACTTCAGGAGTTGATAATGGGAAGCTCGAACTTACTCATCTGAGTAGTGATACTGAGCTAGGGTTTTCTTTGCCATAAGGCTTTAGCTATTGAAAGGGGACTTGGTGCCGAACACCAAGGACATCCATTCCTGAGTCTGTTTAATACTCATTGTAAGTTCCTTGACAGCAGGTTCAATATTTGCATAAAGTCCAGAGAGCAATTGATCAGTCCTGACCTTTGATCCTACCTGCTTGTGCTTTGGGAGTGACCTTTATTGCTTCACACATTTTTCTGGCAGTGCTGTTGCTATGGAACAAGAGCTTTGGGTGATCTTCTTTGATGTTGTTGTTATTATTCTGTCATTTTTTTGTAATTGTTGTTATTGCTGTTGTTGTTCCCTGTATCCTACATGCCATCAAAGCTCGCTACTAACCTCACAGATATCCTGCCTGCTGAATTGTATCTTTAAGCATCACTGAACAGCCACCCACGAGCAACCATGTTATCAGTCATTGGTATTTATCTGAATCACTGACTGTGGAGATATTTGATTTTATAGGTGGTTATCTATAGAACATCTATCTAAGAAGGCATTTCCAGAGCCTACCATGAGGGGTGATGCTTTTGCTTCAGCTGTTCATTTTACATTCAAATTAATCTTCATCGCTCATGGAAAGGTAAAGGTAAGGTTTGATCTACATCACTTCAATCACTTCATTTTTTGATTTAATATCAAGTAGATTAATTCTGCCTTCTTCCTTCAGATGTTGCAGTTGCTCAAGGCTTATTAGTGGGGAGCATTTGTTGTCCCAGATGAGGTTTTAGATCATTTTAGTGAGTGCTATTTCTATGTTCTTAGGCATACCCTGAGCCTTCATTAGAAATTGAGTCATTCCATCTGCGAACATTTGTACTATCAGTTGTTTGCCAGTGTTAAGGTCATACTCTTGGATTAATGCCAGATCCAAAGGGCTTTGGCCTCAGCTTGTATGCTGTGCCCCTTTCCCAAGTATTGCCCTTGTATTTCAGAAACACTGATGTATCAGATCTGAAGATCTGAACATATAACATATTGATATCCAAAGGTTATCCAGATAATGGAAAAGCAAGTAAGACTAATCCAGATGTGTCTGGACTAGAAAACAACAGAGTAAAGACTATCCAAAGATAGAGCCAAAGATATAGACTACCAGATATAATCCATAAGTCTCAGATGGTGACAAGAGTTAATAAGTACTCAAGTCCGGAAGACAGAGAGAGGACAAACTAAGATGATATTCGAACTGAGGTGCTACCATGTAAGTACAGGAGTTTATATACTAAATGCCTAAGGCTCAAGGCTATGTATGAAGTATAAGCAAAGTCTATCACTAATCAATGGAAACTAGAAGGAAATCATGAGCAAACGGATGGAATAACATAGCTGGGAATTAATCACAAGTAAAACGAATCAAAGAAACATAGTCAGAAATTAAGGAATACCTAGTGGTCCATCTAATGTCTTCAATTTCCTGTGGGAGGTTGTCCTGTTGCAGGGATTCATGATGTTGATAGATGATTTTGGCCATTTCATCTGAGCAGTTAGCATTTTGGTTTAAGTTTGGTCTTTGTAGGCCGTGGATTATGTCTCTCAGCTTCTTGGGTGAGTTCATTTTTGACCAGTATTTACTTATGGTTTCTCCTCTTAGTGCTCAGTTGGCCTATGAGTGTAGCTGTGAGTTCTTGAATTTCTTTTTTCTAGATGATTCAGTTCATTTTCCATCCAGGCTTTATGACATCTGGTGTCTTCATTCAAGTCTATGTCTCCACGCTCAAGGGTGCATTTAATATCGTCCTCGAGTTATTTTGTTTTTACTTTTATCTTGTGTAGATGTTCTTTGGCGGTTTTTCTTGCCAATTAATTAATGTTAACTTTGAATTTTTCCTAGGTTATTTGTGGGTTTGTCTCTTCATTTCGGTTCTCATGTTGGTAGGTCATTTGTTGTTGCATCACAATACTTTGATTGCTTATATCTTCGAATAGCTTCTTATTGTTCATTAGGCTTAGTGGCCATGTCTATTGCTCTTTTCCAATGAATGGTGCATTTTTTATCACAAATCTAAGTAGTACCTTCTTGTGCTCTGATGGAATTGCTGTTGTATAGCATTCCCAGTTGTGGACCTTTTGTTCGTGCCATGGGGAGGTGTATATCCAGTCAAGTCTTCAGTATGAATTTATATTGCTATAAAAGGTAAAGAGTCTTAATGTTGGGTTCATGTACCACCATGTGTCTTGTATATCTAACTTATGTTTTAGGTCTCGCATCACATTTGAGGCATTCTCGTGATCTAGTCACACTGGCACTCTGTCCAGTGCATCTTCAGTGAGGTTAAAGTCACCCACCATAAAGTCGAGATGAGGTAGGTCTTTTTCCAACCATGTTGTTGATATTAGATCCCAGAATTCTGGGTGCTTGGTTGGCTTATTCAGGGTGTATATATTGAGGATGGTAATGTGTTCATTATTGTGCCACTTTATACTCATAACTAGTGCTTTGCCTGGGACAATCTCAGTGATTTTGGTGTCTGTGGTATTAATTATCTTTTTATTTAGGACAGATGCAACTCCTGTGGAGTTGCTGGGGCAGAAAGAATCACAAGAGTTTATTGCTTGAAGTCTCCTTGAATATAGTGATTCTATTTGCATTTTGTGTTCCTGTGTTAAATGTGTTTCTTGGATGCAAAGGATGCTGATTTTCCTTTCCTTCATTACATGCTGCACTGCTAACCACTTAGGTATTGTGCTATTTCCCATGTCTGGGAAAGCTCATCCTCTCATATTTAGGATCATAATGAGAATGTTTGCTCTAGATTTTTTTTTTCTTCATGTGGGTGTGATCACTCAAGTTATTGTTGTTATTGTTTGCCTAGTATGGTGTTAGGGGGGTGTTCCACCTCCAATCTCCTGAGGAGTGTCATCAGAGGTGGTCCCAGCGGTGTAAAGACTACCCCCTCTGCTACTTAGGAGGTTTGAGCCATGGCCAGAAGAAGAACTGAGAATTATTGAGTTAGTTTAAGTTTGTGAGGTGGTTATCTTACTGCTCCTTCCAGTATGACCATACAGAGAAGAGGACTGTCATATCCCAGGCAGTCATAGTGGATATATATTTGTGCTATTCAAAATTGTGAGTCTTGAATTCACGATTTCTCTTGTGGTTACTTCAGCTTCTCAACATGACAAATCCATGGCCTAAATAGGCCTCCATTTTGGCTTGCACCAACTAGGACTCCCATGGCTTTCCTATCCCAATATGTAGTCAGTATATTTGGGCCATATTTTGCAGGGTGGTCTAACTTGATCCCATGGAGTTAGACATGCATTATTGCAGTCCTTCAGTCAGGTGGGACTGCTTGCTCAGATTGGGGATTTCTAGTAAAGGTAAGGTTATATTCAGAGTAGGATACATGTGGTTAGGGATAATCAGCTATGAGGATAGTGTGGTGGTAGGGTGAGGTGTATGATGCAGTATGAGACAAGTGGGTAGGTAGTGAGTATGTATGAGATGCGAGAGTGGTAAAGGTATCAGACAGTGGATCTCCTTCCTTTTCTACATCCTCTCATATTGGGGTTGGTTGGTTTCATGATCATATTATGTTTGGAAACATTTTATAGTGGAATGTTGGAGAAGAGACAGAGGCCACGAGGATGAGCTATGGAGTGACATAATGGGCAAGGAATAAAGTTAACTAAGAAGCTGCTACTCTTAAGTTCTGAAGAGTATTTGAGTGAGAGAAGATATGCTCTAAGTTTTGTCCAGACAGCAGGATTGTTGGTGGGGCTATTGCAACTCTATTATGTAGTGAGGTACAAGCGGAGGAAATACAGTAAGCAACAAAACTGTTGCAATGTTTACATGATTTTGATTATTTGAGCTATATTATTGCTGGGTTAGCTGCTATGAGAATGTGGATGAGAGCATTATTGTAGCCCTCCATCCAGGCTACATTAGTCATACTACATATAAGATGTGAAACAATTTCCTTAAAAAGATATAAGCTATTTACAATAGGGTATGCATTGTAACAGTTTTGTTACTGATATTTTTAAATAGAAAAATCCTATCAATAGACATCAGTTATGTTGTTGGGTATGTCTTATAGTGTCATGTGACATGTAAATTTATCAACATGATATAAACAAAGCCAAACATTTAACTTTTTCAACATTCATCATTATAAAAGCCTTCTTTACTAAAACAACCAACTAAATCCTCTTCCACCTTGATTTAAACCAATCTACAAGGGATATCTCACATGCTACTGGTGTACACTATAGTACCATCAGCAGAATGTGCTCTAAACTTTGTTCTGACCTTCAAAAGTCCTCTGGTGGTCATCCTTCTATCCTTTCCTCCTCTGATATTCAACATGCTATTTATTTAATCAGTACTGGCAAAGCTAAAGATGCCACTTAAGTTACCAGAGCACTTCAGGACATCAAGAATCAGCCTATATCCTCTCAGACAACACATCATTACTTGAAGAAATCTGAGACGAAGGCTGTGATCAAACAAAAATGCTCTCTTCTTGTCAAGCATTATAGGAGAGCAAGACTAGACTTTGCTATCAGTCACCAGCACTGGACTGTGGATGACTGGAAAAGAGTCATATGGTTAGATAAAATCAAAATTAATTATTTGGAGTCAGATGGTAGGAAGTGGGCTTGGAAAAGGGCAGGAGAGGGTCTAAGTGATAGGCTAGTAGAGGGAACAGTGAAGTTTGGGGGAGGTTCAATGATAAAATGGGGCTGTATAACTTAGGAGGATGTAGGGTTGGCCTGCAAGATTGATGGTAAGATAGATGCTGACCTTTATACTAGCATTTTGGAGGATGAACTTCAAGAAACCCTCAACCATTATAACAAGTCTCCTGCAGACATTGTCTTTCAGCAAGACAATGACCTCAAGCATACCAGTAAGAAGGCCAAGAAGCGGTTTGAGGATCATGGATATAAGGTTACGATATGGCCTATACAGTCTCCTGACCTCAATCCAATTGAACATCTATGGTTTCTCCTAAAAAGGAGGCTTGCAGAGTACCTCAATCCACCAAATGGGATGTCAGAGCTTTGGGAGCATATAGAGAGGTAATGGAAGCAGATTGATGCAACCACATGTCAGAATCTCATAGAAAGCATGCCAAGGAGGATTGAGGCAGTGATTAAAGCCAAGGGAGGATACACTACCTACTAATAATTGACAATGATTATATCTAGAATTATTAGCAACAAAACTGTTGTAATACATACCCTGTTGTAAATAGCTTATATCTTTTTAAGGAAATTGTTTCACATCTTATATGTAGTATGACTAATGTAGCCTGGATGGAGGGCTACAATAATGCTCTCATCCACATTCTCATAGCAGCTAACCCAGCAATAATATAGCTCAAACAATCAAAATCATGTAAACATTGCAACAGTTTTGTTGCTTACTGTAGAGTATTGTCTTTGTGCAAACAACAAGTGTGATGTGAGCATCTCTTCTTCTTCTGCTACGTCGACTATCCACATCACACACTTCGTTGACTTAAGCTTTCATTTTCTTTTCTCGTTACATTTATTAATAAATACACATACTCGAATACTAACCATCACAAGGAACCTACCTTTATGGCTGATCCATCCCTTGAAACATGTCCCAACTTTGCTGGGGACATATATGCCGGAATCCATGGTGACCTAGTAGCTGCAACTAGTGCCCAGCCCCAAGAAATCATCAACTAGTTGGTAGCAACATGGACTGAAGGCCACAATGCCAAGGTCTTAGAATGGAACCAGAGATGAGAGGAAGAAGCCTAAGAAGAAGCAGAGATAGAACATGCCTGTGCAGCGCAGGAGGAAGAAGACTGGCTTGCAAGAGAAGCAGAAGCTGAGAAAGAGTGTTTAGAAAGTGAAAAGAAGAAGCTAAAGATGAATGGATTCAGTTTGACGACTGCTGTCGGTGATGCCATTGTCCCCCGCCCTTCCCAATTTGCCATTCAGAAACTGAACAATTTTGAATACATAGAATTGTGGTACTTCTTGCCTGATGGCTGTAAAGATACCTTGAAAATGTCATGTGTCATTGTTGAAGACACTTTCAGTTTGGCAAAACTCAATGACCAGCTGACCGTCCGCCTGGCATCCGCATTTAAGGCCTCCAGAGCAGCTCTCCCAGACCACGAGCTTACCTTTTTCTCTTTCCTATGGGTAAAGAATCTTTTCCTCACCCACACTAGCACTGCAAAGTGGCCTCAATTGCACATCAATAGCTTGGCCTTATTTTTCTGACATCTAGAGAACCATGCTGTTCACAATAATAGCAAGTTAGGTGACCTAGTTGTTTTGCACTATGCGTCACGCATCCAACTAGATTGGTATGATTGCCTCAAGTGGGATGAAGGTTTCAATATCAGTATCATTAATGAGACCCTCCTGCATTCAATCAACGAGGAATTATGGGACCGAGTTCGTTCAAGAACTCTCAACATGGTTTGTCCGTCCTTTGTTTGCATCACTTATAGCCTCTAACGAAAATTTTCTTCCCTTCCCTCTTTCTCCCCTTTTATCTCTCTACCATCATATAACCTGTTATTCCCCACACATCAACATGTAGATGCCCACACTCATCTCACATGGATGCCTGCAAAATTGTCTCATGCGGATGCCCGCAACTTGTCTCACATGGATGCCCACACTCCTTCTCACGTGGATGACCAAAATCAACAACCAATGCAGACATCTCCTGTGGAACTGTCAGCAACCCAATAACATTACCAAAGATCTAGCTACAGAGACCCATTCGAACCTCCCATTCTCATTCCCCAGTGCAAGCAGGCAACCCTAAGAGGGCTGACAGATCCCCATCTCCTGACAAGGGCAAGAACTGAGAGCAATGAAACAAGGGTTTTTCCTAAGGCACAGGCTCTTGTGGCCAGTCTGCCTGTGCCATCTGCCTCAGCCATTTCTCACATGATATTCAACACTGCAACTCACACAACTTATGGGACAAAACCACTCCAGCCCATGCACACAGATCCCAAGATGGTCACATTATCAGCACCAATGGCCTACCCCTTTGTTACAGGTGGCAAAGGCCCAGAGGTTGCTTGGCAGAAAACCATGATTCTACCTACGCTTGCTCAGGCTGCAGGGACAAAAGTCATGGAGCCCAAGCTTGTCCTTGAGGCGAGAAAGCTTAAAGCCCTCACCCCATACCATCTGCAGGCTTGGTGTAAGGCATTGAAGGACTTTAACCTCTCCTGTAGATATCCGCACATCCCAGAATGCCTCAAAACCAGGTTTTCTGGAGGCATTCCTATTATTACCCACATATATACTCCCCCTAATCATGCGTCCATCACTATACATGCCGAAGCTATTCAAAAAATCATTAATACTGAATTCACTAAGGGCCGTTTCATTGGTCCCTTCACGGCCGAGGATCTCAAATCAATTATCGGTCCATTCCAGACTTCCCCCTTATCCATCATCTCTAAGCCAGGTAAGCCAGGCAAATTCCGCCTCATTCAAAACCTGTCCCACCCCATCAACTGATTCCTCCAATTAGCTCCATCAATTTGAGAGTCGACTCTGACCTTTTCCCATGCATATATGGAACCTTCACCACGATATGCCAATGGATACATGGCTTACCTCCAGGTTCCCAAGCAGCTGTATGCGATGTTGCTGAAGCATACAGGACAATACCATCACACCACTCTCAATGGCCAGGTTTGGCAGTGTGCCTACCAGATGTTAATTCCTTTGCTGTTGACACAGTTTTCTGCTTTGGTTTTGGGCCATCAGCTGGGACTTATGGCAACATTGCCGATGCAGGTGCAGATATTTTTCGTGTCATTGGAATTGAGCCTCTGTCAAAGTGGGTGGATGACTATATATTTTTCTGCATCTTGCGAGAGTTCCTAGATGAGTATAATACTAAACGTGAAAAATAGGTAGCTAAGATTGCATCCAATGGAGGAGTCATCATTGAGGGTGGCTGAAAATGGTACAGAGGTGAGAATTTACCTGATGACTCATCAGAGGAATTCGACGAAGACTGCATTTTTCCAGTCAGAGATTTCTCAACCTTATCACCACATATGGAAGAAGATACGTGTTTCATCTGTTGTATGGCAGACATTGACCATTTCTCCACCCCTTTGGATATCACATGGAAAATATCAAAAGATAAGCCATTCGGCTTGATTCCTACATTCACAGGTCTCATATGGGACATCCCTGGCCAGTCAATTGCTCTACCCCCAGAGAAAACAGCCAAGTATCTGGCAGCCATCAACATGTGGCAAGCTAAACGAGCACACACCCTATCTAAAGTTCAGAAGCTGTACGGGAAGCTCATGCACATGACTCAGGTTGTACCTTCAGGGCGTGCTTACCTCACCAGCCTCAAGTCCATGCTGGGAATTTTCAAAGACCATCCTTTCCTACCTCACACACCTCCCACCAGCACCAAAAAAGACCTCAAGTGGTGGGAAGAGACCCTCAGGACACCACACTTATCTCGAACCATCCCTGGTTTTTGCATTGTCCATGACTTTCATGCTTATTTGGATGCTAGCTCTGGTCACGGGATCAGCATCATCGTCAATAGGAGATGGAGAGCCTGGAACCTCCTCCCAGGGTGGAAAGAGAATGGTAGGGACATTGGGTGGGCTGAGAGTGTCAGCTTCAAATTCCTTGTTCTTTCAACCATTAATGCTTGTCCCTCCAGCATTTATTTTAAGGTATACGGAGACAATCATGGAGTTGTCGAAGGGTGGTGGACAGGCTGCAGCAGAAACAAAGCCTGCAATGAAGTTTTCAAGCGTATACACCTTGCCGCTGACAAAGCCAAGTGCACAATCCTCACCAGATATGTCCCTAGTAAGGACAACCTTGCAGACAGCCCCTCCTGCGGTATATATCCCCCTGCATGCCAGATGCTTCCACCAGTTCCTATCCCCAAAGAACTCTATCCCTTCATTGCAGACATCCCCAGCAACAGCACAGATCCTGAACCACAGGGCTCCAAACTGGCACATCAACAGGTTTACTCAATGGTCAAAGAGCACCTCCCAGAAGAGCTCCAGCACCACGCCTTCCTCAATTGGGAATTCAAGTGCCATGGAGAAGCACTCTTTGAAGCGTTAAAAGATTAGTACGTTTACAAATTTAACCCCTGACAACACAAATTTTTCACACCCCAAAACAGCATATAGCGCTAGTCTAACACCATTGCCCTCCTCCCTAAGACCCCAATGCCCTACTAGAGATAGGCTATACTTATGGAGCTCTACAACTTCACGCTCTCGAAAGATGTACAAGGCAACCAGTTGCTGTTATCCCAAGCAGAAGTCGAGAAGATTCGAGATGTCATGGTGCATGCATTCGCTGATAGTACCCGTGAGACTTATGGGTTGGGTTTGCTTGTTTTCCATGTATTCTGCGACAGCAAATCAATCCCAGAAGACCAATGCACTCCTGCTAGCTGCATCCTCATATCTTCATTCATCATGGAAATGGTGGGCCACTATTTGGGAAAGACAGTATTCAACTATGTACATGGTGTCCATGCATGGCACATTTTGCATAGAGTCCAGTGGAGCCTCGGAGGAGACATAGAAATTGATACCTTGTTCAAAGCTGCCATCTTGATGACCCCAACCTCCTCTAATAAGACCAAATGTGATCCTTACATCATCTCATTAATCATAGCCATCCGTGAAAATCTCAACCTCAGTAGTCCCCTTGACGCAGCTATATTTGCATGTCTCACAATGACATTCTTCACTTGCGCACGAGTCGGTGAGTTCACAGTCCCACACCTAGAAGACTTCGACCCCATACTCTACATCAAACCCTCAGACATCAGCAAAACCCATGACCATCAAGGTTTAGAGATGACAAACTTTTGTATTCCCTGTATCAAGACATCAGTTGAAGGGGAAGATGTATTTTGGGCCAGACAACTTGGTCTCGCAGATCCACAAGAAGCCCTTAGCCACCACATCCACATTAACAAGCCCCCACAGGATGGTGCATTATTTGCATACCGGCATAAGAAATCCCTCCATCCTCTCACAAAGACATGCTTCCTCAAGAAGCTTGCAGTTGCAACAAAAGCCACAGGTCATAGACCTTTGCAAGGACATGGGATCCGCATAGGTGGAACCCTTGAATACCTCCTTCAAAATGTCCCTTTCGATATTGTCAAAGTTAAAGGCAGATAGGCAAGTGATGTGTTCCTTGCATACCTAAGATGTCACGCCCAAGTACTAGCACCATATATGCAAGCCACACCCGAGTTACACAAAGAATTCCTCCGCTATACTCTGCCTCCTATTCACTAATGGCCAGCTATCTTTCATTCAAAATTTTCCTATAAGTCACGTCATCTTTCTCCTAGAAAATGGGGCTTCTGCAATGTTCGCTGCATGCGTTGTCGAACTCCTAAAATTTGAGATAGCAGCTCACCTCTTTTCCCGCAGGCTAAAGCACCTTTGAGGCTGGTGGGTGCTGTGCGCCCTTGCCCAAAACCCTCATCTTCTTTTTTCCCCACAAATGACCCAGCACAAACACGATATACTTGTTCAATAGTTGTTTTGAATCGAATCATTTTCCTCTCCACATGAACAAGTCCCACCAGTGTGAACCTCAAAGAACAGCAATAATGTTGTATTGAGGAAGGAGTATACCGCCACTAACCTTAAAGTCAAGGCACTTGACCCAAAGGGACTGGATGAAGTCCCATGCCACAAGATGAACTCATTCTTCAGGGATCTTACTTTCAGAGAGGATGTTTGTGATATCCTAAGAGGTTATATCCTCAGTCCAGATATCATTTACAGCAGTTCTAACAGTATTCATGTCTGTGGTGGAGAAGCTGTGTAGGCAGAATAGAAGGAGTGGCAGGGAGTTGACTTGGAAAGGATGGGCCATGAAGGTGATTTTCATGGAAGACCAAATACACTGGTTCAGGATGAGGGTTTTAGTTTCTTCCGAAATGTTATAAGCAAGAAAGCTAAGGGGACAACCCATTTTCTCTCTAATAGCTTCTGGGCAGAGTGGAGAGACTTTGATCTTATGGTCTCCTTGTTGGTCCATTTGCGCTATAGTAGAGATTGCCTTGTGGAGGTGCTCAACCAGGATGGATCCTTTGATGGTTAGGTCCTTGCTATTGTGGTTAAAGACTCTGATTAAAATTTTAGGGTGTGGTACTTTCAACCAGATGGTGATAACTTTAGCCGCTTGAAAATCAAAGAGCTATGTAGCATGTGCTAAATGAATGTGTGGGAAACTGCCTGGTGGGGTGGGTGTGAACTGTAGAGAGGTTGATATGGAGTTTGCACTAGTGGTTTTGATGATAGACCTATTGGTTTCTGCCACTGCAAGGTGGGCACAAAGCATTTCCTCTTTGAAGGGAGGAGAGGAGCTGGTGGGGGTAGGTTTGAGGGCGGTTGTGGTGGGGGTGGGGGTGATGTGTGAGGGAGAGAAGTTCAGCATTTCTTCATTGCCAAAGATGGTGGGGGGTGATGGTGTCCTTTTCACTGGAGTTGCTTCCACATCTGTACTTACGGTGTGAGGAATTGTTCGAATGGTGGTTGACATTCTGTCAGTCTCAGATGTTATGAGAGGGACTGGAGGTAGAGCAGTTCTAGTTTTAGGGGAAGGTGTCATGGGGGTGGGCAATGCTTCTTATGCTATGTATTCATGTCTGGGGGGAAGAACTGTGAACCTAAATATTAGTTTCTGGGGAGGGGTGAGTATTGATATTAGCTATTTTCATGCTGGACAAGTCCTTTATCTTCGTGGGGGTTGGGGTTTTTATCACTGGGTTGTTGGGCTTTTAAGTGATTTGGTAATGCAGTGTTCTTTTTGGCTAGGGGTGCCGCATGTGTATTGTGAGGATATTGAGAGGTGGATTAGAGGTTGTGATAAGTGTGTGTTGGATAATTCTGGGTGGGGAAGTGTCTGTTATCTGAGGATATATTATCATTGTTGTTTCTATTGCCATTTTACTTTCACTACAGGTTATTAGATAGTTTTTTTTTACATATGTGTGGGACACAGGGATTTGGTTGAGTGATAGCATACTCATGATTTAATGTTGGTATCAGGGGTGGCCTTGTTTTACTCATGTTTCATTGTGGTGTCTGGGTACTGCTTGGTGTATTGGGGGAGTTATGGTGATTTTTAGAAGGGTGTGTGTTTTAGCTTTCAGTGGGACTTTTTATTATGGGTTGTTGTTAATTTTCCATTCATGGGTGATGTTTTCTTACTGGTGTCATTGTTGGAGGTATTTGTTATGTTGAGGTGGGTTGATATATATCATAGAGTGTCATTGTAAATTGTAAATTATAAAGTAGGCCAGTGATTAGCTGTGAACATGGATTGTTCTACATTGCCCACAAAATTGTGTGGGAAAAATCATCCATGGTGATGGTACGAGTTCAAGGGCTGTCCCCATGATATCACTCATAATATTCAAAATACTGAATTTAGCAAGCAGCGCCCTTGAAGGTAACACACATTTTTCATTGATAGAACTATCTAGATGTTTTCTATAGTATGTAGAATGACTCCCCTTTTAGTGTTTGGTGAATGATTTTATGAACTTCTTGCACTACTATTGAGGAACTCAGATCAGTCTGCTGGTAAGTTCAAATGGCTGTGCATTAATGTTCAAAAGCTAATATAATACTATGCTACATATCTGGAATTCTTATTCTGCATACCTCTTGCTTTGAGATAGTTATAATCTCTGATTAGTCCCCTAATGAACAACTTGATTGTTAAGATGGTTTCTGTATAGAGGAGAATTTGGTATTCTAGTACCATCCAAGCTATTGCAAATAACTTAATGTCATTTTATAAAGTTGTAAGGGCCCCAAAAATTTAACTATCACTGCTTGCCCTTCTGCTGTCATGAACCATTGAGCTAGCAGGAGTCTGTTATTAGGTGATAATATTTGTAGAGATTTGGGTACTTACTATTTTCAGTAAAGAATTCCAGTATTGTGCTGTATATAAGTTTTTTCTTGCCATTTTGACAACTTCATCTAGTTTGAGTATAAGGGACTATTGAATATATAGTGATACATAACCTCCACTATGTTAGGATCCATTTTGGTGGCACAATAATACAAAAGCATGTATCTGTGTCCTTCAGTGATATAACATTTATCTTCTTGATGAGCCTTTCTATTTCATCTAATGGTTCTAAGTTAGTAGTATCTTCTACTTTTCTAGAGGCTTGCTTTAGTAATTTGGGCTTTTCCCCCTTAACTTCTTTGTATGTAGCAACTTTCCTTGTTGCTTTCTTAGACTTTCGGTTCCTTAGAAACAACTCCTACTCTGATTCACTTGATTCAGAGTTTGAGCTATCTTCTAAGGTTTCCTCAGTTGACAAATTGTTTTCTGAGTTGGAGTCAACATTAGTCAATAATAAGTCTGCATTGAGTCTATTATGATGTAAAAGTTTCTCTGCAGTGGAAATTACTTTGTCAACTGGGAAGGCTAGAGTAAGATCTTTGTCTGGTTTGCTAGACATTATGCAAGACTCAATCTTAGTCTGTAACTTCTTATAGATTCCCTTTCAGAAGTAACTTGCATATTCTTCACCTATTAACTTGTTGGCTTGTTCCAGTCATTCTTTAATTTGAATAAATCCTCTTATGTACTTCTCCTAGACTGTAAGATTAGTGATTTTCTTATCTCAGGTTGTCTTTATGTATGAGATCAGATCCTTTTTCCTAAATCTTTTAGTTTCAAGGTCTGCATCATAGTATTTCAAAATATTGTTCTTAAGCTTGCTAGTCCCTCTATGAATTCTATCATATGACAGAACATATACTATGTGATGGACTTGCATTTATCAGAGTCAGAAATTACACTATTGTAGTCATATAATTTCTCATCATGTTTTAAGAAGTCTTTAACTTCTAAATAACTGTCATTGAACTTGACAGATGCTACCTTAGTTCCAGGGTGAGGCATCATTAACTTAGATAGTATTGATATAGGAGACATTATACATGTTGCCTGTGTTGTTATGATCTATGATGTGGTGATTGGAACAATTGACTTGGTTCCACAAACTGGTGTGGAAATTTCTGAATATGATGAAGTATGGTAGTTCATATTGAACTTACTCATATGATTTGTTTATGTAGTTATAAAATAGAAGCCTCCCTCATGGTTAGGCTCCAGTGATGTCTTATTACTTAAGGGTCTTATATAACATGTATGTATTGACAGCACAACTATACAGGACAAGACTATTTGCCAGTCCTTGAGTATATGGTTTATGATTTTTCTAGTTTTTGTAGTAGATAATGTGCTGGTTCTTTGGGAGGAATTACCTTTTATCTCACACACAAATAGATAGTCCTGATTTTAACTGAAATAAACTGTGTTAGGTATGTTTCACCCTAGTAGGTCTTGTTTCAATCTATAAAAGTCTGTTTCAACTTGGTTGTGTTGCTCTTGTTGTGAAAGAGAGAATTTGCGTAAATACATATGAAGCTTAGTCAAGAAAGCTGTTTAAACATATTTGTATAGTCACTCTTTGTTTAATGGTAATTTTAGGGTGTAAAATGGGCTCCTTTTATACCTTTTCAGGAGGCTAGATTACTAAGCATGATTCAGCACTGAATTAATAAGGAACCAGGTGTTGAGTTAGCTTATTTACTAATATGCATAATAGTATTACAAAGAAGGGCATGAGTCATCACAGGATTGATAAGAATATACTTACAAATATCTTACAAATACAACTGTAAGTCTTACAAAGCATGACAAATCATGACTAAACATGATGAGTCAAGCAGGAAATTCTTACATATCATTTCTCAGTCATATGACATGCTTTCAAACATGTTTAAAATATAGTAGGAAAATTAGGTGGTTGAAAGAGTGGCTGTATAAGCCTAAGACAAATAGAAAGAGACAGAAATACATGGAATTAAAATAAATATTTGAAACAAGATAAAATTATATGGAATAAAATCAGAATAATCAAAACAAGAATAGAAATTGAAATCATAAGCTAATAAATCAAGGAAAAATAGTAGAATAACTTGGTAATAGAGTACAGTATAGTCTGTCATACCTTCCTTATCACCTTATATTTGTATATGGTATGGTATGAAGTGCATATCATGCATGACAATGGTCTATAACTTTTCAAGTTTTCATAATAGATAATATGATGTTCATAAGTAATTAAAAGCAATAAATGATCTCTATATTGTTTAATTCCATCTCTTATAAAGATATATAATAGTGATTTGCTGGCTTGTGGATCATAAATTGTGAATTATAACTTGGTATCTCCCTTTCTATATAAAGGAGAATGATAACTTGAAAATATAAGATAAATTAATAAATTATTGTATGGGCGATCCCTGTAAGATACTATATAGTTAAATCAAATTAATGAATATGACAATTTTCAAAGGTGACTTGTGAACCTTCTTCCTGTTTTATAATCTTATACTATTGAGACAGAAAGAGGAAAAACTTCTATACTTCAGATTCTTTATGTACTCTTTGAAACATATTCTTACTAAACATGGCTCATCACTAGATTAGTAAGAATATACTTATAAACCAAGCCTTTTAGATTAGTGTGTCAAACAGAATATAAGGATATATAGGTGGTTGATAAGTATATAAATGTGGTCTTATCATTGAATGTGGATTTCTGTAAAATATTAGCATTCTGCAAGCTACCAGACTACACACTAGCAGATGAGTCTACCTCCTGGTAGCTGGCTTGTGGATTGAATACAAGTTCATTGAAAAGCTTATACTCAGTTTACTACTGGTGTCCCTAGTAAAGGATCTGGGATTGAATTGTAGGCGGTAGGTTTCATATTATAGTAGTGGTGGTGGATCAGGATAAAAAATTGGCATATTGATTAGGTGTGGGATAAAGGTTATCTGTATGCAGATTAGGCTAAGGATTAACACTATAGAGAGGGGACTCAGAAGCAAGCTGCAACCTATTGTGATTTAACTGTCTGAGTAAAACAAAATTTCATGAATAGATAATTTATAAACAACCTGCAAAAACTAGATTAAATTGGTTTGGTAACAAATAATCGTCTGATTCACTAACACTAAATATATGACTATTATATCCAGTATTTGGGACCTTATGATCCATCCTTATCATCATCATCTCTTATATATATGTTGTACTTTAATAGGACCAGTTTTACTATCTCTGTCCTTCATCTGATCTAATATCTAGATTTCTAGCTCTTTGCAGCTAGTTTGTATCTCTAACATCTGAATTCCTAGATCCTATCCATATATATCCTTTAGGCAGTACTGCTTTTCCAGTCATCAAATATCAAGCAATTTTATTAGGATGTATGATTAAATTTACATTCCTTTTGACAAGATTACTATATATATTTATATATTGTTAAAAGAAACCAGACATTTGTACATTAACTAAACCATCTAAATTATCGTATAAAAGAACAATTTGCTATATATTAAAGTCTTATTCAAAACATTGTAGATCAAATTAAATATTAGCATCAAGACAGTATCTAGAGCTAAGGAAGTAGTGAGTGCTTTGCTTTTAGCAATGAACTATGTCTGTTTTCAGAGGCTGAAAGCATTACATTCATTTATGCATATATGAATTATAATAGCTCTGTGTAAAAGAATTTAAAAAAACTCAAGAGATGAAGAATTTGTTAAAGGTGTGTTTTCTACTCTTTCACTTAGAGTATTCACTTAGAGTAAAACTAAACAAGGTATATTAATAAAGTGTATCAAGACTACATTAGTCATCACTGATGCTACAGAAGTCTCAAAAGCTGCATTAAGGGTTGAAGAGCAAAAAAAAACATCAATTACTTGCTTATATGACTATCCTACTTCCTACTCCTACTTTTATTTCTTACATTTTCAGCCACAAATAGTGCCAACAATTTATTTATAACCTCAACTTCAATGCCAAAATTTGGAAGCAGTATGCTTCTGTTTACCATCTTTGTAGAGTTGACATTGGTAACCTGTTACTAGTATGACAAAAGCCTTACAAACAAGATCATAAAAAGGCACAGAAGATAATGGCTATAATGACTAACTGGAAGGCCAATATATACTAAGCCAAATTTTGTGATAAATAAAACACCCTTAGTTTAATTTGCCCACCATGTCAAGTCAGATGTGTGTGTGTCTTTTCATAGCTTAGAATGAGATAGGTGGATTGAAAATTGCAGTGCACTATATTTATTCATTATCTAATAACAAACATTATTCCACTGTTCTGGCTTCTTGATACCATCTAAGTCAGGCATGTTTGCACCTTTTCTCTTAGTCAGAATAATTGGAGTACAATTTTAGTACAACTTGGAAAGCAGGTATTGAAGTACAATATGATAGTATTCTAGTATGTTTACATACTTTATTATATCACAATCTAACAACAAGGTGTAGTCTAAAATATTAGAAAGGTTTCATGGGCCACTCAGATCCTTTATCATATACTTTACTCTCACAAGGCTGAATGTGACAGCTATTATAACTAGACTAATTTTCTACCACAGTATCAAAAGAGCCTCAATATTACTCTTCAGGATGTAGTATGAGATTTTGCTCTGAATGATATAGTTGATTTGCTACTACTACTTACATCCTGTTGAGCTTCAACCTAACTACCCACTATATCAAAGAATTCCCTACAACTTCCTATTGAACCAGACCAGATGGGACTGCTGTTAGAGAAGCTATATCCAATGATTCAATTAAACTCACTGCCCTTTTAACCACTAGCAAAATACAGATTCCTCTCTAGGACCTCTCTGATAGTATCAAAGTCTTTGAGGGCCTGTCACCCTACTTAATTATATGATTTGATTGATTCATCACAGAGATAGATCAAGAGCATCTTGGAAAGTAATAAAATAATGTCTTGCTAGTACCACCTAGCACTAGTCAGGAAAACATTTCAACTATTCTGCTAATGATACTGCCTTCTATTTTAGCGTCTAGGAGGTTACTGATGCAATATTTAAGATATTTTTCTCTGATGATTACAAGATTTATAAGCAAATCTTCAAAGCTGAATGATGAGTCCAAGCTAATCCAGGTCCCTAGTTAGGTCGTGCTATTACATGGAAGCTACAGATACTTCCTCATAGGGATAGGCTGTATGCCAGCTCTGCTGCTATATTTAATCTTAGCAAGTACTATTGAGAGGAGAAATATATTTCATAGATCTAAAGCTAAAATTTGAGCAAGCACCTCTTTAACTTAAATTTAACTTGAATTTCACTGTTATGATCAGATATAGTTTAGAAGACATCATTATTAACTATGGAATTGACAAATAGAAGCCTCTTTAAGATGTTGATGTAAACAATATCATATCTGGCCATATTGAAAATGTCTTTTTTTCTCCTGCCACATTGGTTGAATTTTTGAAGAACCAAGAGGGGTGGTTCAAATCTACCATCAAAAAATTATAGACCATCAATATAATATTTCTAATTTTTCTGTTAAATCTGGAGTTTTGCCTTGCTATCTATTTAGTTAATCTCACTCATTTCAAGTTCTTCCCATTGTGTTCCTCAGATATATTTAAGATGCTATATAACATGAAAGGCTGCTTATGACAGAGCTAGCTATGTCACACTTGCAATAATGAGTGCCTCTAATGATAAAGTTGAGAATTAGCTAGTCTATTAACAAATGTGACATTGAGGACTGAATCCATACAAGCATGGTTCAAATGCAAGCAAAGGAGAATAAGTTAAAATAGAGAAGGAGACCAGTGTAAGATTTGTATGAAATAATAGAGATGAAACCATATAGTGTGTGTAGAGAGCCTCTCACAGTGTTCCAATTGGATGGGCAAAAATTGCAAAACAGAAGCAAGTCTGTTGAAATGAGTATTACAAGAATCCTTGAGTAACATATACATTACTATTTATAGACTTGCTATCTCCTTCAACATGCACTGGTAAAGCCATGGAGCCATAAAACACTGTAAGTAACTTCAAATATTCAAATTAATCACATACTCAAGTCAGGTCAGTAGATGTGTGGGTGTATGGCGCATCACTATATTTCATGTTGGGTAATATCAAATAAATTATAGAACTAAAGTTAGAGAAATAACATAGAACAAGTTCACATGTATAACCAAATGATGTGAGACACCAATACAAATGCAAGAGATATGGCAGACCCACAACTTTGACCAGGGTAAGTAAAGGGCTAGAATATTAAGAGGTATCGGAAAGAGCAGATGAAGTCAGAAACCAATCATCAAACCAATCATCAAACCAATCATCATACAAATGTGAATCATATACTATAACCTTCTCTGAAGATATGCCTATGATGATTATATTAGTGTGATAACATAGACCAAATGCTGCATATCTATCATCATCAATAAACTCCAATTCAGCATTGAGTACATTAGCTTCAGAAAATATGTCTACTTCTTCAAATTCAAGATATGAATTACAGACATAAATTCATATTATTAGTGAGTAGAAGCTTGTTAGTTTCTGTGAAAGATGTGTTAATGTATACACTCAATTTGATGTTACTGACCAAGGCATTTGTCAAATGAGGCAAAGAGAGAAGTTGGTTATTGTGCTGCACAGTATCAGACAGGACCCTTAGCATACTATAACTTCTCACACTTAGAGGGTATTGATGATGATAAGGAGACTTAGGAGGTGTTTGGCTAGCATTAGAGTCCACTTCCACAATGTCCTTAAAAGGTGATGATATAATGAGCCACACATGGCATTTATCTTGAATATCCTTGGTAGGTTGAAAGTGCTTGCAAATGAGTAAACTAGAAGTTTTGTATGCTTTAGTATATCTTACAGTAGTCACTTAAGGCAGTAATTTTAGGATGATTACTGGAAATATACTTAGTAGTGGACATAAGGATTTTAATATTATGGCTTACATGGCTGGCCTTTAGTGTTCAACACTTCACACAAGTTTGCAATAGCTGTACTAAATCACAAGATTTCTGTTTGAGTATAGTACATCCTATTTTCCAAAAAATAATATCCTTCTTGCAAAAGAAATTCTGCTGGATTTGTTTCTAGAGTTGTGTCAGCATAATATTAAAAACACAAGTGGGTGTGGACAAGATATGTAAGGCAATGTACTTCTTATGTGTAAACAACTTACACAATATCATTCATGCTGGATGTCCCATTTTCTTAGTTTGTGTATAAAAGTCAATTATTAGAATATTAGAACTTGCATGAAATTACACAATGAGGCCATGCAGATTATAAACACTGAGTGGCAAAAGATGCAGTGAGCTTCTCTACATGTGCTCCTTGCTCTTCCGTTAAGTCATTGCCATATTGAACTTTCTTGATGATAAAGGCTACTCAATTCGCATTAAATGGATCTGTGAGTCTTGTGAAAATAGCATCATCATTTCCTAGAAAGCCCACTAGTATCTCTCTCAACAGCACTTCTACTAATTCCTCACTTATTGCTCCATCTTCCATTAGTATGCAAATGGGTATTTCGGCTTCTATTAGTGTGATTGGGTCAGTGCTCAGCCTATCTGTCCTTACCTTCCATTTTATTTCTGGTTCCTTGCCTTTCCATCTCCAACCTCCTACATGCCTTGCTGCACTGTGACCTACTAGGTAGCCTGCTCTTGCACTCCCCATCTCTTGTCACTCTGCTGATGGCTCTTCTATTCTCAGGTGATGTGCCTCTTCAACTACTTCGTCAACAAACAGTTCCGTTTCAAGGCTCTGATTGTGCAATATACATTGTCTTTTTAGATAGATGTTCTATAGATAACCACCTATAAAATCAAATATCTCCACAGTCAGTAATTCAGACAAATACCAATGACTGATAACATGGTTGCTCGTGGGTGGCTGTTCAGTGATGCTTAAAGATACAATTCAGCAGGCAGGATATCTGTGAGGTTAGTAGCGAGCTTTGATGGCATGCAGGATACAGGGAACAACAACAGCAATAACAACAATTACAAAAAAATGACAGAATAATAACAACAACATCAAAGAAGATCACCCAAAGCTCTTGTTCCATAGCAACAGCACTGCCAGAAAAATGTGTGGAGCAATAAAGGTCACTCCCAAAGCACAAGCAGGTAGGATCAAAGGTCAGGACTGATCAATTGCTCTCTGGACTTTATGCAAATATTGAACCTGCTGTCAAGGAACTTACAATGAGTATTAAACAGACTCAGGAATGGATGTCCTTGGTGTTCGGCACCAAGTCCCCTTTCAATAGCTAAAGCCTTATGGCAAAGAAAACCCTAGCTCAGTATCACTACTCAGATGAGTAAGTTCGAGCTTCCCATTATCAACTCCTGAAGTCTCCCCACTAAGCTGCTCTGAGCCTTAGATGGATGAAAGAGACAAACACAAAGATTCTGGAATATGCAAGTTGGTAAAATAAAGAAAACTCAGAGAAATATATATGACAATAACAGAGCCCACAAATGAAACAGAACCAGGTCTGCTGGTTGTTGAATATGGCATACTCACACTTTTACTGACGTCTCTCAGAGGTTCACCCTACAATCTTCAACAGCTTACACTGCTACTGATTTGGCTCACATCTTGCAGACACAAACTGGGGGCATAAAACTGCTCTTAATTCAGCCAAAATGAGGGTCCTTATATACATGAAATCAGTGGCTGTGCTACTATCTTCCCACGTAATTAGGTGAGGATTACTTAAGTTCAGTAAACTAGAGGGGTGTAGTCTCTGAGTCAGCTTCGAGGGGTCAAAGCAAAAGTATTATGAATAGTGGTATTTATTTTACTAAGTCATATGATGTTCCGTGACTAGGGCCAGAAGGGCCTAGACACTGGTTATGTAATATATGGGTTTGGTGTGCAATATTTTTGTGGTTTTTCATTATATTTTTCGGTTGGAAGCAACATATTTATTTCGAGTTTCCTGCAGGTTCCCACAGGTTTATTTGTAGAGGAAATATTTTTAGCAGTCACCTGACATGTGAGAGATTCTTGCTGAGTCATTCTTAGGCTATTTGAAATGAAACTAAATCTAAAATTAAATCTTTGAAAATATTTGTTTTCTGTTCAGATGAATAACCAAAGGGAAATTCGTATTTTTAAGCTGAGTGCTTGGGAGATTAAATCCAAAAACAATGTGTTGGGTGAGGGCTCGTAGTAGAGTATAAGTTAGCCATGCACCAGACCAATTTGGTGCAGGTCAACATGTTCTGCCAACTCCTGAGATGTCCACTTGGTCCATTTCATAATTATGGATGACCTTGAATCTGTGTAACATTGGCTTCCCAAACAAAAATTTCCATCCACCTCCACTTTCAACCACCTCAAACTCTCCTCATGCTCTGACTCCTGCAATCTCAATATCTCCTTTTCACACTGCTTGTGACAGAACAACAGTACCATTGGCCATTTGCAAGTGTTTGTTTGATGGGGTCCAGTTTCTGAGTCAGTGTTTAACTTTCTTGAATACTGAAGTACACATTGCACTGATTGTTGCTCCTTTGTCAAACAGAGCCTTAACTCATACAATTTCTCCTTTGGGCCCTATGAATGTGATGTTCTGTAGAAATGGTAGGCGCACCCTTTGAGATTGTTCCTCATCCACTGAGTATATGATCACAATATTGCATTGTTCACTAAGATCAAAAGATATGGCAATATGATCTTTACAAGAATTTGACTCAGCAGGATGATTGTGTTGGTCCTTGTGTGTTTCCTTCTCACATATGAGGACTGGCAGTCTGTTACTATGAGGTATGTCATGCTGGTGGGTTGTTGTGTGGTCCTCTACACCAACAACCCATTCCCATTTTCCTGCTCTCCCAAGGTAGGCACATATACATTTTTGAAGACTATGTTAATCTGTAGGGCCATTACTTTGTTAAACATGCCCAGAATACGTGTGCATAGTCCCCTCCAAATGGACTCATTCTTTGGCAACTGATTATCTGTGGGGACCTGACATTCTAGCCCTATATATCTATGTGACCCATCTCTAAAACATTCCCTGAAGCATATCTGCACTATTCTAGGCATCAGCAGATAGGGAGTCTACTTGGAGCATCTGGCTCCTTCTTCCCACTGGGTTTCCTATTGCCACACCTATTCTATATAGGCTGCTTGCCTACCTGGGGTATCCGGGTGGTGTGGGAGTTCACTGACTCAAGTCCACATTGTGTCTTATTCCTCTTGTGTAAGTGATTGACCTTATGGTCATGGAGACGTGTTCTGGGTTGTTAGGATATAGCACATCTGATGATGAGTCATCCCACTATTGGGTATAATGGCTGTAGTAGTATGTAGTGTGTTTGAAGGGAATCTGAATTGCGGGTTGGAAGGGGCTTGGGTGGTGACATTAGGTGTGCTAATTGCTGCGTGTTGCATTTGCAGATGCAGGATCTCAACAGGGTCTGCTTGCCTACTCTTGAGCTTGGCCAACCTTAGGTTCTGTGCCTTTTCTGCCTCTTTCTTTACTTTCTCCCTTTGGGCTTTGTCCTGAATCATGTTGATATTAGCATCTTTGATTTTGTCTAAGAAAATTGTCCATATGGCGGGTGTAGATGAGGTGAGGTCGCAGATTATGCATGGGAGTGCTTTGTGGACCTGGTGCATGAATACTGGTGCATTTGCTACACCTGCATCTTGGACTAACTTTAGCAGATGTCCATGGTAGTGGAGGTGTGACCAAGTTGATACTCCTACTACTGTGATGTATTCACCTACATTGTCTTCTTTGAGCCTTAGTGCGAGTAGTTCTCATTGGTAGTCTAATATTAACTTTGTGGCCACTACTATGGCTGGCCATTGCACAGTGAATGCTACTTTGATTGCTGCCCAGATAGTTATCTGTGCCACCATCAAGGTGTTCTACCAGGTGTCAGCTTGCAAGCCTGCAGAAATGAATGTACTGAAAATGATGACCTTCATGGCCTCATCTGTAATCCTATTAAGGTGAATATATCTTTCTACTTCTCATAGAAAATTCTGCAGATTCTCATTGCCGTTTCCACTGAATGATGATGACGTAGGTATCATTGCCATAGGTAGATATTGAATTTGGGCGGGGATTGACAATGGTGTAATGCTTGTCTTCAGTGATGGTCTTGGCTTATTGGTACTGTAGATGGTGAGTTGATCTGCATAATGAGTCTCTAGGGATGGGATTGAGATAATGGTGGACAGGTCTGGCACCCCTGACAAGGAATCTTTGTTGTTTTCTCATTCTTCTAACTGCTTGGCAACCTCATGTTCTGATTCTGAGAGGTTGTTGTCTGTTAGGGTATGTTCATTGATCTCTGGCGTGTCTAGCAGTGATGAGTCCTCTAATGGAAAATCCTCTGAGATGTCTGAGGTGGAGCTTGTTTTCTTGATCCACCATCTGTTCTTATCTCTAGACAGGAGAGCTTTTTTCTTCTGTCTGGTTGAAGAGATGGTGGTTATGAGTGGTGAGTTTTAGTACTTGACAGATAAAAGGCTATGCTTCTAAATGTGTTTCCCTTGCGGTCTCTGATGTAGTGGCTTCTATTAATTCTTGAACATGTGCTTGTGTACTTCATAAGACTTCTCAACTCTGGACTCTACTCTAGGCTCTGTTCTAGGCTCAAGGTGTTGATGCTGAAGGTGTTAAATGACACTAGTGTAAATTCTCACTCTGTTCACCAGTTGGAGTGGTGCCAGTCTGATGGCTGCAGTGACCTGAGAGAGATGCCCTATCCTACTACATCTGTGCGCTATGGTGCTACCACTAACAAATGTTCTCTGCTACCAGCAAGCTCTACACCTCTGCAACCCTCCTCCCTAGGGGTCCTCTACTCTAATGATGACCTCAGACATGGATGCAGATGGGTCTAATAGTGCAATGTCATTGTCACCACACAGGAAAAAGACGAAAGTTAGCGGGAAGAAGATAGAAAAGATGACAAAGACTTCTGTATGAGATGCTATCAAAACAGTCCAGCAAACTGATATGCTAGGGAAGAGTAAGACTGCAGATAGGAAAAAAACTGCACCTCACAACACAATCAGCCTCAAATCCATCTACTTACATGTAATATGTTGCAACTCTGGCTAACCTCTGGGAGGTTCCTCCCAAGTTGGCCTGCCAGAAATTGCAGGTGATCTGGGATATGATGTTCCCTAACATCTTGTGCACCATTATAAGCATGAGCACCATGTACCTTATAGTAAGTGTGTTTATATGTTTTAATGACAATACTAACTTCAACCTTTAGGAACTATACAGAGTCTTAGCGGATGCAGAAAACAACACTTATATTAATTACCTATACAGAGTCTAAGGTTACATGTGAATTGATGGTGCTCGCAAGATACATGAACTACTCAACAAGCCAGGAGAAGACTTGAATCCTGCTGGGGTCTAGTGCTGTCATGTACTGTGGTAATTTATTTTATTTTATTTTCTACTGATCACACCTTGCTGATCACTCATTGCTACTACTAGGTTGAATGAGCATTGTCACTCATTGTCACTCATACTATAACCATCAAAATGGTTCTCACTGCCAAGGGCAAATCTATACCCTTGCTGAAGACGCTCAATCACTCAACTGGCAAAGTCTCCAATTGCCAAACAGTGACATGCATGAAACTTGTTTTGTACATGGTCATGGACATATATAATTCTTCATACACAGTCATAGATATGGTCAGAGATATACATAATATCATATACCTTTCACACTCTATACATGAAGGTAGTCTTAATTTTGTATTGCATTAATACATTTTATAATCATTTCCTCAAGGGTTATTCAAGGTTAACCAAATTAATTATAATAATTACATACTTATCTCAGTCACTAATTACATCAGAACTTTTCATTTTACTATTAAAATACACCTTTCCATATGTTTCAGAATTTTATCATACATTTTCCAAACTAATGATCCATGTTCATGTTTGATACTTGGATGTCACTTGAATTACATAATCTACATTCCATTTAAAGTTTAGTCATAGCTTTTGAACAACTTCCAAATAGTAGTAAACAGTAAATAATATCAAACAAATGAGTCAGAATGAGTCATTTCAGTGATGAGTCATATTTCTATATTGAGTAAATAGTGTAGCCACCTGTAAAGTAGTATATAAAGGGGACCAAATCCCCTCTTGTCAATAAGAATCCCAGACTTAAGAATCCCTGATCTGTAAGAACCCCAGATCATAGTATCACTGGATCTTTATTCTATATAAATGTGTGACAAATCTGAGTGAATATTAGCTTATTACCTCTTACCATTTATAGCACTTTTCCCACAACCTTCAGATTATTCTCTAAGCTACTTCAAATTATATTAGCTAGTACATGGTTACTAGTCGTCTAGTATAGTTTTCGCTTCATTCTCTTTATAATATAGGAAACTGACTCTGTGGGGAGAATTCACATATTTCTAATGAACTGAGGACAACAAATAAGACTTATACTTTAGTCAACAGTATTAAGAGCTTGGCCTAATCACATTCTGATTTGCCTCAGACTCAACATGAGTGCTTGAGCAACAGAAGATTTGGTTTCAAAGCCACATATTTGGTTGAATTCATTGTATCCGACTCTTAGTTTGATCTCCCCTGATTGTGAGAATAAGGAGTATCCATGAGATATCACTCTGACTCACTGCATACTTTTATCTGTCTATTTGTAGTATCAAAGCACTGCATCAAGCCAGTTACCAATACAATCTGAGATTCCGCATTTGTATTACCTGTAGGATTAAAGCACTGCATCACACCAGTTACTGATTTTGCTACATTCCAAGATTTGACATTTGTACTACCCTGAGTTTCCTAAGCACTGCATCACGCCAGTTAATGGAGACTATTTTTGTTCAACCCCTGAGTTTTCCTAAGTACTGCATCATGCCAGTTAATGGAGACTATTTCTGATAATTCCCCAAGACATCCTTCCCTTCCCATCTGTGAAATGATTGCCTACAGAAACAAGCACTTTGGTGTTTTTCTCCCATGAATGACCACATTATCAACCATTGGTATTTGTCTGAACTGTTGACTGTGGAGGATTAGTGAATTTAAGTGAATTTATTGCTTTCACATCCTAGTAAGACAATGGGCTTCAATGACATCATCTGGGGTTCTTCCACACACTCATATGTGAAGTTAATTGTGAAAAGCTTCCAAGATGAGAAGTTGCAAGCCGTCATCACTTCTGTGAAGGAATTTTCCAAAAAGACCCATCGTTCTGGCAATGATAGAGCCATCAATGATGCTGCAGATGATGAAGATCTTGATAGATGTGCCCAGCTCATGGACATCTCAGAGTCCAAGTCTGGGTCCAAAGACTCAGATCATACTAATGGCTCTGACATGGAGTAGTTATATTTGTTCTTATCATTCTGCTGGTGGTTTGCTTTCCAGCACTGTATTCACTTACTGACCTGATTCAACTCTGGCAGTTCTTATGATTACACTTATTTTGTTCGCTTGGCCATCTTAATTTGCATTTTGTCTTAGTCACCACTTGAATTGATGCTTTCCCTAACCGCTTTGTCTTGATCATGATCTTAATGGTATGCATCCAACTTGAATGGTTTTGTGAGTGCTTAAATTCTTCACTTACCTATGAACTGTGTGGAACTTAAGAGTTTAAACTGAAAGATATGCTTGGATGTCTTTTGCATGGTATGAATACACATGATTCTCACCACTTTATTATCTGAATTCTACAGTTACCATTGATTTTATAACCTTAGGAGCCTTAAATACAGAATATATACTTGGACCTTAGAGCTGAATCCCTCTACTTCTGGTCCGCTTATTTTGACTTAGCTTACAATGTGTCTCAAGAGAATCTGACATGATGAGTCACACTTGACATCACTGCTTAACTGTGTACTTATGTCAAGCACTGATAAGTGTAAAAATAAGTGGTATTCATTGGAAGACCCTACTTGTTTCAAGCAATCACATGCTTAGCAGAATTCTACTGAATCTTACTTAGAATCACCTTCAAGTCACCATAAGTGTTGTTAAGAAAAATTCACTTTTTCCTGATGAAGCACTACATGCAGCACATAGACATCTCAGTTTCTATTCAAGATACTGAGATGTGAGTTAGCATAGTCATTACCAGTAGGAACAAAAGGCTAACATACTGTAGTGTACCTTTGTCCTTAGGTAAACGAACTGTTAATAACAAGTTTCTATTCAAGATACTGAGATTGTACCTTTGTCCTTAGCCTAATTCCCACTCGCTCAACCTCTAAATCTTGAGAATAGAATTCCCACCTCCCAATGGAGTGGATTCTGTAGGCAAGAAACGGTCATTTCTCTATAAGTCAGATTGCAGGAATCTTTTACATAATCTTGTCACGTTCTGATTCAGGCAATAATGGAGCCAGTGACCTTGTGTGGATTTTTCTTACCGAGTTTAGGCAGGCCAATACATATTGAGCTTCCCTACTGTCCTCCATGGAATCCACAATCCCTTCATTTCAAACCGGTAAGTTTTTTTCTTCATTCTCGACTCGCACTCAACTGAGTCAACTCTTCCCTATGTAGGATGTTTTTGCAGAAGACACCCTCTTGTGTGTCTCATGTCGTTGATGAGCATGCTTGCCCACCCTCCACTGTGCATATTATCTCCAATTACCCTGAATACTATGACCCTCTTTATTATCCACAATATCATCCCTCCGTTTTTGGTACTGCGCCTGCGTTCTGTGCTTGGCTTCTCAAATCCCTCAACTCTCATCATTGCACATGCATGTCTTGCACATTAGTATTCATGGGAGCCATTTGCTATGATGGTGTATTTGTTGTGATTTCACAACAAGACCATAAAGCCATTTCATTGTCATTGTCTGCCTTTGAGACTGCTAATTATCATCACTGTTTAGTCATCCGTAAATTGACCCATGGCTCCTCTCAAATGACTTTTGCAAACCAGTTGGAGTCTTATCCCCCTTGGTTTTATACCTGTGAAGAAATTGTCTGTGATCGACTTGATGCCCTCTCGCACACTTGTTTGTCTCAATGTGCATCCAGGATTACTGATGCACCTGTTTGTTGGCGTATCAAAGCTAATTTTCGCAACCTGATTTGCAACCATCTTTCACAGAAGCGAGCATCCATTCTTGCTTGGTGACAAGTCTCACCGATGGTTACATGGCCCAACTCAGATACCCTTCACTAATCGATCAATGTCTCAGACTTTCCCTTGACTCCTGTAAAAGCTCAAGTTTTCAGTGTCACTCTATCATCATCTCTTTTTCACACTCCTTCACTGCAAACACCTTCAAGGATATCCTTTATAGTCATGTCCATCGCGCTTAATGAAATGGCTGAGATTTTTGGAGGTGATGGTGCATTCATTTTTGGTAAGCTGTGGTTGACAATGCTAAGTACATTTCAAACTGATTCAAGCTTAGTTGAGCGCAAGTGACATCGTCCACCTCGTTTCCACATAGTGTCATGCTACACAATCAGAGAAGCATTGAATTGTCTTTCCCCCCCTGGACCTGTCATCCAGGTGTTGGTGATCACTGAGCAAGTCCGCTGGAGTTTGGATTGGTTGAGAGGTAATTGATTCTATGTTGAATGTGAGTTGTCAATGTTGACAAACTTAGACATGGTGCAATTGATTGCTCTTGACGAGACAATCAGGACAGTTTGCACACAGACTGAGGGGCTGGCAGAATTTCTGGCTGCTGAAGCAAGGAGTGTATTCTTGTGCCAGTATCATCAAGGTTACAATATGTAGGTAGTCGTGTAGAGTCGTAGACAGTGCAAAGTGTCATATTCAAAGTGTGATAGTCAAATGGACCGCAGGCATAATTTCAGGAGAGGCCGAGGAGGTGGGAACAGGCATGTCTGCGGCACTACAATATGGTAACAGAGTATCTATATGTCAACAACATTGTGTGACTGTCCTATTATAGGTTCTTTTCATTGTCTAATCTGGCCCAATTATTTTCTCATTTCCAGTGATTGCACATTTGTTAAAGCTAGCTAAAGCTTTGTCATATTTGAGTCAATTACTTGACACCTGAGACATTGCCAGATTGCCTAGAGGAACATATGTGGAACATATTGGCAAAATATTGTACATCTATTGTTCAATGTGGGACCTGAGCAAATAGTGCACAAATATAAAATTCATTGTCAAGATTGACTGCCTACCAGACTTATCTCCAAATGAAGAGTATATAGTTATTAATATTTAGAATTTAAAAGGAAACCCTTGTTTTAGCACCAGATTCATGCTCATATCAAAAATATGACAATAATATGTTGTTTGTGCAGACCTGAGTTGTATTATTCTGAATTTGTCCAAAGACTGACCAATAGGAATCCTCCATTCCAAATATGTATATAGTTCATGTGCAAACTTTGCAGATCAAATTGATTAGGTACAATATTCATTCCCAGACCCTGTATATGGCACATATTGTCGAGCAAAACAGATTTTATTTCAAAGTTTAGATGTGAGATGCTATCAATTTTAGGATATTTAATAGGGACATTCAAAGTTGGGCACCCACACCCACTGCCTATGCCCATGACTCCTACCTGTTTTGTACTTGAATGAATGTATTATATAATCAATGATAACTTAACACTATCTGAAACCACAACACACTCAATAGCACATCTTTGAACATCATGCAAGCAATACCTTCACTCATATCTCTTGCTTATGGTTCTTGGTACTTTGTGTTAGTCAGATATGACACTTGAAGAGGCAGCAGCACAGTAGCATTGCAACTTATCTTGCATTCTTGCTATTCAATAAACTTGTTATCTATAAGAGCACTCCCATTGCAAAAGCCAGCACCTGCACATTGCTTGGGAATACGCAAAATCTCCATTTGATCATAATCACTTTGTTTGCATGCTTTGTGTTTCTCCAATGACATTTCAAGTCCTGCTCGGTCTAATTGAAGGTCATCCAGTTTTTTCCAATAATTCCAACAATGCACAGGCACCTATTCAGACTCAGCTTGCTGTCACTCTCTATTGAATGGGTAGATACAGCAATGGTGCCTCAGTACTGAACATTGCTCACCTTGCAGGAATTTCTGAGGGTGCAGTAGAGTTGTTTAGGCAATGATGCTTCCATGCAATTCAATCTCTGCATGACACTTTTGTATGCTTACCAACTACTGAAGAAAAGGAGGTTGAGAAATCATGAATAGATGACTGGCTCAAATTCTGAGGAACTTGGAGGGAAGGTTGAGTGATATATGATGGGACAATTGTTGTTCTACATACTAAGCCAGGCCTCAATGGAGATGTGTATCACACATGAAAGTCAAACTATGGACTGAATCTACAGACACTATATCACACAGTAATTTAAAACAATATTGAAGTGCTTTGACAAGTTGGAAATTTACTGTCCAATCTTCGTATTGTCAACTATGCGCATGGTCTGACTGGTTCTGCCCACGATGCCTCTGTGTCATATCCCATACTCCAAACCCAACTTTCCATCCCTATCACCATCCATCTTCCTGTTATGCATGTCACACCTCAGTAGGATTAGCTCTGCTACCTCTGTCCATCATCTGATTTGATATCTGGACATCCACAACCATTCAATGCACAGATCTGATACCGTCTGATGTTTCCAGTCCGATGTTACGATCTGATGTATGGATCTGTTATGGTCTGACGTATGGATCCATTATGATACAATCCGATGTACAATAAGCTTCATAATCCCTTTCCTATTCATATCATGTTATCACAGCCTTTCCTGCTATCAGTAAATCCTTATTACCAGCTTCTCTGTATTCCTTAATTTCCAACTATGTTTCCTTGATCCGTTTTACTTGTGATTAATTCCTGGCTATGTTATTCCATCTGTCCACTCATGATTTCCTTCTGGCTTCCATTGATTAGTGATAGACTTTGCTTATACTTCATACATAGCCTCAAGCCTTAGGCATTTAGTATATAAACTCCTGTACTTACATTGTAACACCTTAGTTCAAATTTTAAAGTTATTTCCATCTCTCTTGCCTTAGAGATTGAGTCCCTTATGCTCCGACTCTACCTTACAGTAGTCTTTCCTTATCTTTGGCTATTCTGGACTTCGTCTGGATAAGCTATTTCTTGTCATTCCTTATCCTTGACTATTCTGGACTTCATTCCAATAGTTCTACTTCATCTTTTGCTTATCTGTAACTATTTCCAACTTCATCCAGATAGCTATTCGTTATCCTTTGCTTATCCTTGACTATTCCAGACTTCATTCTGATAGTTCTACTTCATCCTTCACTTATCTGTTGTCATGCATGGTATGTGAATGATACCATACATGTCATAGTAATAGACATGATAAGGAAGGTACATGAGATTGTCTAGTCCCTTGCTACCAAGTTACCTTACTGTTTTATCTTGAATCTATTGCCTCATATCTCATATCTCAAGCCTCATATAAATTCTTGCTTTTCTTACTTATATTTATATTGCCTTGTATTCAGTTTCCTAGCTTTCAAACCTCTCTTACCTTGTATTTATAGTCATTATGTAACCTTCTGTATATTCTTGTTTGTTTATTTTTGTTTGTTCTTTGATTCAGCCACTCTTCTGTTTATTTTTATTTGGGCTTCTAGTTCAGCCATGTCTATTTCTATTTGGCATCTCTTTCAGCCACCAGATTATGTCAGATCATCATGTGACTGGTAGATTTTCTGGATGGTGATTGTATTTGTTTAGCCATGTGTAGTCATGCTTGATGAGTGATTCATAAACGGAAATATGACTCATATTGACTCATACTGACTCATGCTGGCATGTGACTTCCCATATTTGTTATTTGTATGTAATATAGCTTACTAAAAGGCAGATTGGATCTCACCACTTTTAGAAAGTGATGATATAATCATGCTTACATAAGGGGATTCAAAAATGTATATAAGGACCCCATTTTTACACACAAATATAAGTTCTTCCCACTTTGCTGAGATTTAAATCCAAGTGTGATTACCTAAGAATCCAAAGTGCAGGCCACATAAGTGCCTTGAAGACAGACTAAGTATTTCCTTTTATAGTTATACACACCTCACAGGGGTTTCTTGTATTAACTATTGTATTTTGACCCTCAAAGTCATACTCATCACCATCCTAGTGTTAATTCATTTAAGGGATCTATTGACATTCAAGGGTTGACTGTATAACTACCATATCTATTTAAGGGACCAAGTCCTACATTTAACTAACTAAAGTTGTATCTGCATCTATACAACTACTGTATCTATTTAAAGGACCAAGTCCTACATATTACTAACCAACAGTTGTATAACTGCATCATATACAACTAACCTACAGCTTTCAGTCTAGCTTACAAACACCAACTCTCTCTTTCAATGGAAAGTGAGATACAAACCTCAGGAGAACACAACAAAGTTGAAACAAACTTTCATAGGTTGAAACACAACCTACTAAAGTAAAAAATACCTATCAAATTTTACCAGAACACAGATTAACTTCCCACCAAATTCTATATTGTGCTATTGTACAAAACAAGAAGAGGACAACAAACTAAATCCTCCCAAGAACTTACCGCATTATCTACCATGAAAACTAGAAAAGTCATAGACTGCGTACTTAAGGACTGGCAAGAAGTCTTCTGTGTATAATAGTGTTGTCATTATATGCAAATTTATATAAGACCCTTAAGTAATAGGACACCATGACTATCCTAGACTGCGTCCAAATAGACATCCCTCATCCTGTGTTCCTCTGGACATCCTTTGTCACACTTCCTCTGGTCCAATCTCAGACATCCCATCCTGTTCCTTTCTGCTTTAGACATATTCCGCTGCAGTCTTTCCTCTGTTAGTTTCTACTTGGGATTTATCCTGAAGTAGTCTTTAACTCTTTCCACACCTCCAGACTTGTTCTAAGTAGTTTCCCTATTTCTGGACGTACATCCGGATTTAGTTCCCACACTTTGGATATGGTCTCAGACAAGTTCCTGCAGTTCTGGATATCATATCCAGACTTTCACACGCTTTTTCGGAAGTCCTCTGGGCTCTTCCACCAGAGTTACCTTACTTTTGGAGTTCAACTAAACTTCATTGAATGTCCTCTGGACTTCATTCCGAAATGTGGGGTACATACTCGGGTAAGGGGCACAGTGTATGAGCTGAGGCCAAGCCCTTCCTTCCTAATCTGACCCTCTGGCATGGTTCTTAACACTCTGCCTTTGAGCATACTGCAGCTTCAAAACATGCAGATTGATTTTTTAAAGGCAATGACTTTGCCTGGGTAGACTCTGCACATCTGGTCAGTAGTCATACCATTCCAATCCACAAGTATCCTGCTTCTCTCATCCCCAAGAATGCTCTATTTGATAGTGCAGTAGCCCATCTCCAAGTACATTCTGAGTATTATATGAAAGCTCTGAAAGGGCACTGGCAATGCTTGCAGGGGCTTTGGGTGACCATTACATCAAAGCACCAACATCGGGCAGCATGCAACTGGATTATGGTGGCAATTATCTTGCATAACCTTGTGATAGATGTTGAAGGAGAAGTACAAGGGACACACTTTGCTGGGATCCACACTCACACTAATGAACAAGAAGATAGAGGATTGCCTGATATCCTTCCAAGTCAAGTGATTGGGAATAATGGAGAACTTAATCGACAACAGCTTGTAGATGAGTTGATGGCATTTTGACAAATGTAACAGAAGTATTTGTTGAACTACTATTAACAAGTATATATAATAGAAAGGTGTTGAGGAGTGACTAGAAGTTAACCACAAGGCAGAAAAAATTATCAAGAGGCAAAGGCAGAAATTATACCAAGACTTGTCAAAGAAATACCCTAATCCCAATCTGGCCAATCTGGAGAGTAATGAGCACACTTCACAGGCTCAGCCTTGTCATACAACAATTCACGGAGCTTTTCACAATACTTGTCAACATTCCAAATTCCAGCCTCAAACTCTTTGAGCAGCATTTGGTGTTCTTGAAGCTGCCTCTCTGCTATAGCACAAGCATTTACAGTGGCTCAAAAAACTGTCCACATGTTTTGATGTTTTTCACTATCTATGATATTGTGTGAGAATCAACAAATATCTCAAGGACATGCTAATACCATATTGTAGTACTACTTCAGGGCTTTCATTTGAGTACTACCTTGTGGGAATTGGTGGAGATATGGCAGAGATATGAGGCTTACAAAATGATGACTCATGTGGACAGTTTTTTGAGTGTATATTAAAACTATCTAAATGTTCTCGCTAAGTCTCATAAGACGCAGACGTTGAGGATTTAGCCAGCAATATCAAGGACCCTGTTACATGTGCAAGGGGTCCTCATGAGATTTCGAGGAGAAAAACAACACCAGGAGGTACTCGTACATATAATATGATGCTATAATACCAGCAATAAAGGGAGGGAGGGAGGGCAATATAAGTACAGGTAGAGAATAAGATAAAAAATAATGATACTGATAGTTATAAGAAACCGAAAGGTGATTGAGAGTCATGGATCGAATGCCCATTAAACACAAGAGCATGCATAAGGGCAGGGTTTTTGTGAACATATATACGGAAGGATTCAGTAGTCCAGTGGCCCATTGCCTGAATATGGTCTTGTGGGACACCAGCAGCTGCAAGAGAAGTAGCTCCTCCAGCCCACAATGAATGCTCCGATATAGAATCAGGGAAAGAGTGCGCAACCAGGCAATGAACCAAGCACGCGTAGGGATGGACCCATCAGCGCACAGCCATAGGAAGCTATTAAAAGGGAAACGAGCATCTCGGGACGCGAGGTAAGTTTGAAAAGCATGGTGAGGATCTGCAGACTCAGTGCGTTGAATGACAATTGTAGTCCCTTCAAATTGGACGTCAGACTTGTGACAACACAAGAGAAAGGAATGGTAGGAGTCAGTAATGATGACAGAGGTACGCAGGGTGACCTTGTCGACAGACTGAATAGACTTGTTGTCCGGCCATACAAGCTCTCCTAAGTGTAGAAGGCCATAGAAACCGTCAAATAGCTGCGCTAGGAAAAGAATGTCATCATGAGATGGAGGAAGGGGTAAGGCAGCTTGAACGATTTCCAGGTCAGACCGAGCAAGAGGAAGCTTTCGTTGAATGGGACGCCTATAACAGTGCTTTGCCCCGTGCAGAGTGCAGGACACAAGACGGGAGGAGCAGTTCTGTCATGCTAGAGGATAATAGTCCTCAAGGAGGCTGCATATCCCAGAGAGGTAGTTGTCTACTGAGCGCAGATTGATATGTGCCGACATAAAGGTGACGAAGAGTGACAAGGTATTGGCTGTGGGTTCAAGAGCGAGGTGGTGTAGATCGCAGAAAGTGACATATGAGTTTAACGCAGATGAGTAGGTCTGGTTAGTTGAACGGTCTAAAGTGAGACTGAGATTGACAGAGCGCTCATAAATGAGACGTTCCATCGGCCAAGCAGTACAAACTGGCTGCCTGGCCTGAACCGAAGTGCGCATCATTTTTGAATCGCCCCCAGCGCATTCCGAGGGGGTCGAAAGGGAAGGATGTGAAGTCCAGGTGAAACTCGTATCACCTCCAAAGTTCTCCAATGAGAGAGGTGATCTGCCACCACATTTTTCTCTCCAGAGATGTGGAAAACCCTGAAGTCAATTTCAAATGCTAATATAACCTCCACCACATCCATTAGGAGTCGATTGAACCCTGGTCCCCCAGCTAGTGAATTGAACATGTAGACAGCATTGAGGCTGTCTGTGAATACTGCTAGCTGCCCATTTCAAGGTAGACAAGTCACAGCATCATGAATCGCAGACCCAACACAAAGAGCCTCATGAAAGAAGATGCCATCCACAGGTGAACGAGCAGGTAAGCTGGACTGGAAGCCTAGATTGAGAGAAGGATACCAGTAACCCATTCCCATTCCTGATGCGTCGCAAAAGACCTGGAGGATATCTGAAAGAGACTGGTAGTCCCAAGAGACAGATTGTAAGAGGAAAACCCTATTAGAGCGTGCAAGAAGGAAGGCAGCCCAAAGAAGTTCATCGACAACAGCTCGGTTGAGCCATAAAAGTCCCTTTGGGTTAGTTTTTCCTCAGATCTTGGCATATAGTGCCGAAAGACCAGGCCGTAAGAGAGGACATACATTCAGTGCCCAGTTCAAAGACCCCGCTATATGCTCAAAGTCTTGCAACGAATGGCATCTCTTATGCTTCACAAAATCCCTCAGCTCTAGAACTAACACCCTTTTGGACTCCTCCTTCAGAGATATCTTCATCAAATTTGGGTCTACCTCGAAACCGATGACAGGAAGAGGCGACCCAAAAATCTGCTTCCGCTCTTCATGCGGGATGCCTAGCTCATCCCACAGAAGAAGAAGGGCCACCATATCGGTTGGGAGCATCTTCCGATATTTCGGATAGTAAGACATATCTCCGAGTTTGGCAAAAGAAAATGAGTCATCGACATAGATGAATGCTTGAATCAAACGAATGAAGATGGCGAGCCAGATTACAAGAGACATGAAAGCGTGAAAAATACGTTGGGATGCACGACCTCCAAAAACATTGGCTTGATCAACCCAACGTTCTCCTTCAAATGAGACGACTTGCTTCGCCTGCCAGAGAGGGTGCATGGGCATATGTCGGTATGCTTCAGAAACATCCGCCTTCCAAATAAGTAAGACGTCATTAGGATGCTCCCGTTGATACTCTCTAATAGCTCCTCCGAGATCCTGAACATTATTGAGTGTAATGCCTGCTATATCCTCCTTGTCAATCATCGAGTTCAAGGAGAAGTCACCAGCACTATGGTTCATCACAAGTCGAAACTTCCCTCCTTCTTTTGGGACTGTGTGAATGGGCATACTGTACATCCCAGGTAAGAGCTCAGGCCCAAAGTTTGAGGAATAACATCCAACGATCTCTTCTTTAGAAATTTGAGAACATATGAAAGCATGTTTGGCATCAGTTGAAGGCATAGGAGAAGGTATATCCCAAGAAGTCGGATAGATTCCAATTTGGGTATCGGCCCAGGGCCAAAACCCCTCCCGCAAGCCTTGACAGACTGACCGTATGAAGGCAGGATTCGGATGGTGAGCAAGAGAAAGCAAGGTCTCGAAACGATCAACATTGATCAGCATGGAGACCTGAAATAGGTCAGGGCGAGAAGCAAGAGTATGATTAAGAGCAGCATTAGTGAATTCAGATGGAGGAGGACGAGGTAAGGGCTCAGCCGTCTCAGTCCAGATGGCGGTACCACTAAGCACGCTAGCTCGTTCTCCCCAGACTAGTCTTCTCCAAAATCATTGTCCCTGGGCAATGGACTCATTTAGTTGTTGCTGCCACAAGACATTCCATTCGCTTGTGCCCACCCCGACACTTGTTACAGACATGGAATCATGTGCAATCTGACAAGGGCTTGTTACAAGCTCCTCGATTCCAATTGTGGCACAGTTCACCCTGAGTAGCATCTCCTCGTCCTGTCTTTCTACCACTCCCTGATCCCTTTCCTGCAGATTTGTCTCCAGAAGATCCAGAGGTGGAGAGATGTTGCAACTCTGAGTATGCAACCATCCCAAGGGAAGAGAGGTGCATGATTTCAAGGCGCTGGAATTCAGTGATGGAGTCAAAATGGAGATATTTCTGTCCCTCAATTTTGAGTCAACAGGCTTTGTCAAAATCAATGATGTGGGAGTGAAGGCTGTAGTGGACGTTGATGAAAAACCCTGAGAGATATCGCTTGTATCCACAAAGCTCTGTCTCCTTCCAAGGCATGATGAATGTGAGTGCTTCGACCCATAGGTCAGTGGTGATGCTCCAATCTCCGTACGTTTTGACTCAGTGAGTTGTAGTTGGTTGAAAGAGCGTGATTTCAAATCCCTTTCCAAGGGATTGTGTCTGTTTGGGGTCAATTGTGGTAGAGTAGTGTCCAGACAGGACCTTTTCCAAGTCAGGTGCCCTCCCTTCAAGAAGGAGTGACCACTGCGAGAGTGGGAAACTAGGACACCCTAGCATCAATGTAACTTGTCCTCAGTAGAACTTGGTGTCATTGGACCATTCGTCATAACACTTGAGAGAGAGTTCCTCGGCCTGTTTGCTTGACACCCGTCTGAACTGGTTAGGTTGTAACCAGGGATAGAATTGGAGACGGTCGGGGGTAAGTTTACACCTCTTGCCCCACAAGACATACTCATGCTCTTCATCTGACTACTCACTTTCGGCCTCTTCAGACCGAACTCGTCTTCGTATTTGAGCTCGGAGATCTTTCTCTTTAGTGAGAGAATCTCCTTCTCGATCCTGTTCTTCTCATCAAGACAATTCCTCACGGTTGACCCTTTCTTGTCCATCCTCGATGTCGTTCTCATCTGCGACATGGTCAAGGAGTTGGAGGTAGTGTGCAAAACCAGGCTTAAAGTCGACTTGTGTGAGGATATCAGACTCTGAGATTGCTGCATGAAGGATGGATTGAATCTCCAATAGGGTGTCTCCTTTCTCGATGATTCCTTTCTTAAAGTCATCGACGAGTTTAAGGCACTTGATGACAGAGGCCTGATTGAATTCATGAGGGACATTGGAGGTGGGAACAGAGGAGATGGTTGGAGTTGATTCAGTTGCATCCTGCGACATGAGAAGAAACTTCGATAATGATTACTGTGCTCAAAATATGTACTAGCAAGGTGAGTGAGACAAGTGAGATGAGCCCAACAACATGAAAACCATCGGCGTACCTAGCGAGGCGAGTGAGACGAGTGAGAAGAGCAAGGAAATCCTATCGTCCCAAACCTCACTAGACATAGGCCGAACTACTCCACTAAAGGAGTATAAGGCAAGACAAATTTGTCAAGCCACATGATGCGCTGGGCATCAGCCAAGAATGGTAAAGGGACAGGCCCTATGCGCTGGGCATATACCAAAGAAGGCAAAGGGGGCAGGCCCCAATGTGCAGGGCATGTGCCAAAGATGGCAAAGGGGCAGGCCCAACAATTATATGGGAAGACCCGAAGGATAAGTCTGCTGAGCAGCTCGCTCATCCAATTAGACTGGTGTAAATAAAGTTAAACTCGAATAAACTATTGCTTATGACACCAGAAAAATCATACCACTATTATATAAATTATGAAATGGTGTCATTATGTCATTTTAAAACTATATCAAACTATATAAACCAGAATATCTCATGTGTCATAGTCATAATCACCATGAAAGTCATCTCTGCTGCTCAAAAGGATAATATCCTCTCTGCTCACCAAATTTCATCTAGAACTGGAGTATGCAAGTCCACTGTGGCCAAGTTCATCAAAGAGAGTCACCCAGACAAGGAAAACTCTTGTGGAGGTCATCCATCCAAGCTCACCTCTACTGATAAATGGGCTATTATCCAACATATCACTACAGGAAAGGCTGACAATGCTGTCCAAGTCACCCATTATATCAATTCCACCATCACAACCACTGTCTCTTCACAAACTGTGAGGAATGTTCTCAAGGCAGTCTCCACTGATTCCCATGGGGTAGTGCTCAAATGAAAGCTCTGAAGCAGTACTACAATATGGTATTAGCATGTCTTTGAGACATTTGTTGATTCTCATACAATATCATAGATAGTGAAAAACATCAAAACATGTAGACAGTTTTTTGAGCCACTGTGTAACATCTAAACTGGCCCTTATATATGAGTAAGGTCAATTGAAATATAAATAAAAAATAAAATGTACTTCTCCATGTCAATAAGTGTCTCATCAAGGGTACACTTCTTCAGCACCTTGGAGATCCATTGTCTCGCTTTGGTGAGACTGTCTTGTAACATTAACAAAGATCTCAGGGCTTGCTTAGTTGTTGGGGTAGGGGCTGACTGCAAAGATGCAGGAGGATCATTCTCCTTGTTATCATAAAGAGGTTGAGAATAGTCAGAAGGATTTACAATAGTATTGAAAGGTGACTCAAAAGATGGTGAGATTCCACGGTGTGCTGCCTCATTCTGAAGGGCTGTGTGGAGGCTCTGGATCTGCAAAAAATTCTCCAATGCAAGTTCTGGCCCTTCATCATCACTCAGAGGCTGGTAGTGCACAGTCTTCCTGCCATGTGGGCCAATACCAGTGGTGATGGCTATCAGAGTGACATTCAGATGAGAGGATAAGATTCAATGAAGGATAGTCAAGTGAGTTGAGGCGAGCACACCTAGGGGCTAAACAGATGGTATTATCTCAGTAACCAGTAGGGTAACTCTAGCCATGCTATCATGGACCTAAACAGATGGTATTCTAAGTTTTGCATTAGCTCAATATCGAGAGTAAAATAAATGGAACACATACATCTCAGTAACCGGTAGGGTAACTGAGATGTTCTAAGCTATGAGCATGAATTTAAGTATGGAAGGCATTCAGGAATAGCAGGGAGAAAATAGTGAGACCAGCAGGAGGGAAACTCAGCCGCTGTCATATTGTGGGTGCACTCGTACTCTACTCTCTCCCTGTTCTCTCATTCTTGGCTTCATCAGACTTCAACAGATAGGAAAGAATTTGAATTGCTCAACAATCTCATCTGTGTCATGTTAGAATTATTCAAGCAGAAAATAAGTAACATACCCCAAATACACTGTGCTTTCAGAGTTGTGGTTGCATCAGGTCCATCAGCAGGGACATAGCATTCAAAAAATTCATTGTCAGAGACATTGCCATTTGTGTCAGATTGGATCCCTTCACCAGTTGTTTGGAGATGTCAAGCGTGCACCTTGTATTTTTTCATCAAGCTGAGCAGAATTATAAGCTGGAAAATAGTGAGAAAAGCACAACACTCACTACTTGTACTTTCATTTGACTTGGTCCCCCATTGCAACAGCATTCTGGCTGTGCAATTGTGGGAAAACAGCAGCCGCCATGCACTGATACACCATCACTTTGCTATCACCTGACATGTTCTGACACAGAAACATCATATCTCGTATCATATATGACAACTTTGACTCACTTACCTTGCCCTTCTTCTGTTTGCCTAGAAGCATGACTCTGTTCTCTGATAGTTCAATCTGTGCCAATAGCTGCCAGACCAAGTCATCGGTCCAGACAATCTCCAGGATTGTGATACCATTATCCTTCTTCTTTGCCATATGCGCAGATCTGATTGATGGCGAGTAGAAGGTAACAAACCAATAAATTTTTAGAATTACTTTGTATTATCTAATTATGCAAACTACGTTTTAGGTGACAACACGTGGGCGAAGGGGCAGTGGGTGTGGGTGCCCAACTTTGAATGTCCCTATTCATAGCCCAATTTGCCCAACTGTCATATCACAAACATATGTAAAAATTGATACCAAATACCAATACAGTACAGATTCCACTACGAATGCCAAATATTTCTGCGGATATGATACCAATCTGTCTGGCAGCCAGGTGTGATGGAGCAAGGTGAGGTTATTACATAATCCAACACTTATTGACCACATTAGGGATCGCGACGTCAATAAGTATCACAAACCGAACACTGAGCCAGTCATTACTATGTCTGCAGCAACGCCTGCAGCCTCATCTTCCGGAGGTGTTTCTCCAGTCAACGCTAGCGCGCCTGATGTCACCCAGAGCGTCAGCTCAATCGACCGTCTGGTATTAGAGTATCTTCGCGCTCGAGGACACAAGGATGCAGAAAGGGTTCTCAATGAATCACTTGAAAGCGGGAGCGTGGATGAGTCTGGGAAGACTGTGTCTGCTGAAGACCTCATCAAGACTCTTGCTGTTTATGCACAAAAGCCATCGCGCCCGGGGGACAATGTACTGAAGGAAAGTGCAAACGTTTTGCAGGAACTCACGGCGATGGGCAATCCGCCGAGTATACAGAACTTGATTGCCAGCCTCGGGACTGTTGGTGCGGAAGAGATTCTGTCTGTCGATCCAACGGACAAGGAGGAGGGGTTCCGAGAGCTCGAAGCATGGGTTGAAGGTTCGCTTGATATGTACAAGGTACTTCGAGAGCATCCATCTGCTATAGATATAGGCTAATTCTGTTATATAGCCCGAATTTCGACCTATCCTGTTTCCCATATTTTGCCATTTTCATTTGGATCTTGTCCAGCGAGGTTTCAAGGAAGCTGGTATGTCTGGCAAGTCTTCTCCTGCAATGTTCGACCGACATATCTGTGATTCCTAGCCCTGCGCTTCTACGCGACGTACTCGCCATCCTTAGCCCCGATGCATCACGCCACTTTACATCATCTATCGACTCTTCTGCTTCCCTCACATGTTCAGAATGATGACGATGCACAACGCTTCAAGAATGAAAAATATGTCATCAGAATGAGCCGGTCAGGTTTCAGCTTGCTGGTGGGATGGTTGACAGAAGGAGTTGGAGGTGAAGCCTCTGGCGCAGGGGATGGCTTCTCTGGCGAGAAAGGAAAGAGAGGCCGAGCAGCAATCATGCGAGTGGTGAACAACCATCTTCGCTTTGATGG
>JABBWB010000195.1:0-78959 GCA_016628085.1 Suillus occidentalis | reverse complement strand
TACTGATGAAGTTCCTGCAAGGACGGGAATATCGAAGTGCAAGTGGCCAGAGGCGTACGAACGATGGCCGGTCCCCACACTAGGACTTGTCCTTGGTTGTGGCGTAACCACCCTCCCACATACCCCAAATGAAAATGATGAAGGTGAGATGCGCACAACACGCTAAAAGAGGAGCAGCACAACTGATTGGCCCACCTGATTTAATCCGAAGATGCGAGCGAGTGATAAATTGTCACACAGCAATGAGGTTGTCATAAAACGGTGAACGAACTTGAACACGATTGTCAAAAGACAAGAGATCAGTTAGATAGAGCGTATTGATGGTGAGAAGCAACCAACAGTGGTAGCACGAGTTCGAAAAAAACGTGACATTATCCTGATTACGTCAGTCTTGTCTTGGTTTCGGCAGTGTCAAGAGTTTATGCATTGTTCGTCACTATGCTGACTAACTCCCGTATATCCATAGTCGGAGATTGGATGGTCTGTCAGTTGGAATGGCTCAAGGATCAAGAGGAATCCTACCTAGAAGCTTATGCCGAAGAGCAGATTTCGTTCTTTCCTGATCTCTTCCACCGGTACTTAGCTCTGTGGCCAGTGTGGCGCACTTTATGGCCTGCAAAGCCCCGCTCACGTCGACTCTTGAGGGCTGAGAGGAAGTTTGTTTACGAGGCGGAGGATTATTGTAAATCCGTACGTTTGACTTGTGATCCGACTCTTAACCCTCTGATCACAATCTCAGTACATCAGAGGGTATTTTGAAGACCAGTATCCACATCTACCACCAGGGATCTTGGCTCTACTGGAAGTTGGCGACTGGTCCTCTTGTCAGCTGCAATGGCTTGAAGCACACCAATCTTCGTTCTTGAGATCCGACTTTCACGTGTTGTGGCCCATCCTCCTTGAAGACTTTTTCCGCATATGGCCTGTCAGTGCTTTTCTGTGGCTGACGAAGCCCATCTCTTGCAGACTCGCCCACAAAGAAAGGTGTTGTGTACTCAAGGCCGAAGCTGAATTCACTGTTGTACGTGTCATTCTTTTAATGCAGTCCCTACTCTCATTCTTTCTATTTCTGAATGAAGGCTATCAGGCTGTTTTATGACTGATACTTATCACTACAAGATGGAGGGTATAGAACCATGAGGGAGTGAATGGAGTGTGAGACGGACAACCAACGAGAAGGAGGCATACGTTGGGCGTGTGCTAGACCATCCGGAGAAGGCGTCTATGTAATAGCTTCGATGTCTGGACTGAAGGTGTATGTTAGGATATCTGCTTCATAACCATGTTTCGATCTTGCTGACGGAAACGGGCTCCTGTTACTCTGATTTCTCTCAATTTTTCCTGTGTCTTGTTGGTTGGTGCCCCCCTTTGCAGGACTGCTTTGCTAGTTCGCGCATTCAGAACGAGTGGTGGGTTCTGTTTTTGTTGGTAAGCCTGAATCCTTCTGTTCTCTTGTTTTTAGTGCTGATGTCCTTGCCCGCAGCACAGATCGCACGTCTCACCAATTGACTAGAGTTACTGACTCCTTCGTTCTCTCATCCAGAGACTTGTTCTTACTGCGTTTACCCGTGCATGTCTTGATTACATAATCAGACCGCTCCAATCAGATCAGCATTTTCTGGAACTTCACTTGCTGCAATTTCATCAGGGCAGGCAGCTCTGTCATTGGGATCGGAGTCGCCATTTTTTTGCTCACTCCATTCAGGTGAAGTGGGCCGGCTAACCATTGATTTCAGTTCTCACAACTTGCAACTTCGATATGATGCGTCCTGGCGCTCATATCAATAATACTACTATCATGTTCATCACAATTGTTGGTCCCTTGCTTGTCAGACCTTGGGTCAATCATACAAACGTCCCTACCGTGGGTACCGCATCAGAAAGCTCATCCAACCTGCTAACAATTGATACCCAGATTGTTTGGGCTGACCTTGGCGACAACGAATCCATCCGGCACATTAATTGATCTTTTCATTGACCACCATGAGTTCAACGCAGTGAGTGCTCCTTTTATCTCGGCAGCCAGTATTGACCGTTCACAGCAAATCGTCAGACCTTGTGAGTTTGGCCTCAGATTAAGTCACTCAACCTTCGAGTACTCTAATCGTCACGAAGACTGACCTTACAGACTATGCACAGATGGACCTGGTTCAAATTTGTAAAAGCAGGGAGAGACTCATCCATCGCCGAAGGGTCGACCACTGCTCTCTGGTCTGTGCTTGAGACAATCTTCAATGCGAAAACTAACACAACTCTCTGGCCGTACCTTGCCTACTAACATCCCAGGCTCCAATGCAAGAAAATATAGCGCAAGGTCGTAAAGAAGCTCACAGACTTCGCGCTTGTCAAGATTGGGGATGGCTACATGCAGATCCCCATCTGTAGGTAGGCGCATGTGCCAATTTCAAGTGGATTGGTGACTGAACTCGAGATATTCTTGCAGTGAAGCAGACCAATATCGATGGCTTGAAAACATACAGCAGGACTAGTGTATCTCACGGCAGTCATGGTGAGGTTACCGATACCCAGCCTATTCTTTCTCATCTTTGGTTCACCAGAGGCTATGAAACCTTCGACCAAACACGGGTCATCGGGCCACCTAGCACGACGTAAATTTACATATTACAACGTGCGGCTTGGCGCGATTGCCACCGCGCACATATAAAAACTTCGGTATGGTGCGCTTAGACACTCTGGCCTGTGCATTGTGCAGTAGCGGGGGCGAATCTCCACAACGGTACTTCTTGACGATGCCGAAGGGTGAGTATTTCTTCTCGTCAGTTGACATCACGCTAACACCAAATCATAGCACCGCGCAAGAAAAAATACAAATTCGTCGACGTTGATTTTGACCCTGCCACCAATGTCATGCAAAAGCATGCCCGTGGTTACCAACAGCAGTTCCACCGAAGTATCGCTTTGAACGCAACTAGTTCTCAAAGCAAAGGCTACGACCAAATCGTGTTCTACGCACCGTCTACAGCGAACACTTCTTCAAGTCCTTCCTCTAGCCATCCAGCACCATCGTTTGACCCGCCCCCTCCTCCGTCTCCTCCTCCTCCATCTTTACCTGCTCCGTATCCACCTGTTCCGTCTCCTCCTGCTCCGTCTCCTCCTGCTCCATCTCCTCCTGCTCCATCTCCTCCTGCTCCATCTCCTCCTGCTCCATCTCCTCCTGCTCTGTCTCCTCCTCCGTTCCAACTGCCGTCCATGCAGCTATACGTCCAGTCGCCCACACAATCCCCACCACCGTCTCCGCAACTCCAAACACCCGGGTCACATCAACTACCAGATACTGAGTCACCTCCCGACTCGTTGTCTGAGATAGTGGCCCACCTTGCCAACTTGCAGTGGGATTTAGCGAATACCGAGATGTGGAATAGTTATATCGAATTTTCAGAATTCGATGGAGATTAGGATGATCGTAATGTCGCGCTGTCACCGTATACTTACTTTGAGTAGAAATTCGACATATAGTATACTTCAACCTAGAGCCACGACAAATACTATCTCATGACTTGTGCCGAATCCATTTTTTTAACTAAATTAGGCAACATTGCCCGCAACCGCCGGCAACGTTTTGTTAAACGTAAACTCCCGCATTCACACCCTCTCAGGCTGTTGGTGATAGACATTCGCGCACACCGCACGAGTTTATCCTGTCTTAGATTCAATCAGTGGTACGCCTACGTACTCTTAGTCTCTTAATCTTTCCTGATCAGCTCCACGTCAGATTTGCAAATAATTGATGACATGAAGCTCCCGCTGGATAATGGTCTCGACGAGGTGCGAACTGGTATATGTGTTTTGATAAAGGCTCGTTGGTTAATCGTTTTCATACTTAGTTTCTCCGATGGTGATTATTCTGATGAAAGTTATATTGTCAAATGATAGCGAATGATTATCCATGTTACCCGTAGGTTATTTTAAAGTGGAATCTATATTTCGGTCTAAATCTCCCTGAAGTCATAGCCAATGTCTGGTAAATCTCACTGTGTAACTTCATTCAGGACTGCCACGGCGTCATCATGGTTTGGCACCATACTACCCCTTCCCTCTGGGCCAGGTCCGTTCCCCGGCAGCGTCAAACTCGATAAGAATGACGCCGTCATGGGCCATCCCCGAACAACGTTTCCCATAATCTTCCGCCATCTAATAGAACACCGATCCTGGCAAACAGCCGAAAACCTCCGAAACATGAAAGTGAGTTAGATGGTGGTGACGGGGACGAGGACAAATATGAGGAGGAAGATGAGGGGTATGAAGAAGACGAGGAATCGGAGGTGGACGACTATCTGGAAAAGGAGGAAGAAGAAGTGAAACCACGAGATCGACGTAACCCTGGTGCTCGCAGACGAAGAGCTGTAAATAATGTGAAGGTCAATGGTCGCGAGCTGGTACCCGGATGATCTGCCACAGCTGAGACAATTTCTTATCTCGTGAGTACTTCTGGCTACTATACAAAGCTCTCTGATGAGTTATCGGCCAGCGCAATTGTACAGACTGGCTCAGCGGGCCCTTCCGAACACTTGTTTGTGATTTGCTTTACACACTGACATATTTGGGCAATAACACTTTTTAGGATTTAGGCTTGTGAAATCCCCGAACATGACGCTTATTTAAAGGCGGTCACTCTCCAACGATTCATCATCATAACTCACTCTTTCACCCGTCTCACTTCGCCGTTATTTCACTTCTCCCTTCCTTGACCTACGCTCTCACTTCGCCTCTCCCTTCCTTGACCTATTCTCTCACTTCGCCTCTCCCTTCCTTGACCTATTCTCTCACTTTGCCTTGCCCTCCCTTGACCTACCCTTTCATTCTACTCCGTGATGACCGGGACAGATGTCTCTTCGTCTGATGATGAGGCGGGTCCGGCAGTAGCTCGACTCATAGGACACGTAGATCCGTCGCAGCCCATACCTACGTCTTCCAGGGCTAGGGCTAAGCGTCGCATTGCTGCCTTAGAAGAAGAACTCGAGGTGATGCGACAAGAGAGAGGAGGCAAGCAGAGGTGAGTATATTATATTGTTTTTCACGCTCACAACATTGTAAATTTATTTGTTGAAGAAAGACAACCTTTTATGTTGCACAGGGCAGGGCAATCCGTCGACTTATTGTCCTCTACCACAGCTTGGAAGACATGATCGCGGAGAACGATCGCAGGTACGAGTTCAACTCGTCGGTGGATACAACTGCAGAGTAAGTTGTTAGGTTTTTTACACGATTAATCTAGTAATTCTACGACACAGGCAAGATCGCCTCCAGCGTGGCTACATCGAAATTGCACGTGTGCTGCCGTGGTTTCACGGGAAACTTGGGGACCTCGAACACGAAGATGCTGAAGATATGTTGAGAAAGGCCTGCAATTTTCCCAATAAATTCACGCACCGCATGCTAATTGTTTCATAGCTCAAAAAAGGAGCGGATGCGGCCCGCGGTGACGATACATCCACTCTCAAAGAGCTTGTCGCCGCCTGGGTAAACGAAGAATTTCGTCCGTCCCCGTTAATCAAGCCAAATGACAAGTATGCACGCGGATTTGCGAGCGATATATGCGGGAAGTTGCTCTGCCCTGCCGAGTGGGACTGGAGTCAAACCAGGCGAGTATCGACCCTTTTTGATTATCAGAAACACTGACGCTGGTTCAGTGTCCAAACTGGCATCCGCGACAGAACTTCAGAATATATCGTGTCAGAGAACTCCTGGCCTTTGTTTGTATATGAGAACTATCAAGTCAACAGTAACGACCTCGAAGCAGGTTTCCTCAAGTCAAGGCTTCTAGTCATGGTTAGTGCCTCTATCAATGTAGTTTTAATCCCTTTTTTGCTCATCGCACTCCAGGCTTTCAAAGCCGTCTTCACATCACCTTCCTCTGCAAGTCAAGCTGAAGGTGATGGGGATGGTGCGGATATTCTCGAGAACAACAGGCGCGCCCGGCGTAGACTCGACCAGACGAAGGTCAAAACATGCGTTGCGTCAATTATCAACATGAGGAAAGTTACGCCTCGTGCTATTGCATATATTGTTTGTCAAGTGAGAAATTGCAATTGTTTTGATTTTGATTTCCAGAATCTAACCGTTCAGTGACAGGTTCGTTTCGCACTCTCAAGTGTCTCATCCTGGCGCACGGTGGATGGAGACTTTGACTATGAGATATTTTGGTGCAATATTGTAGACTTTTTCGAGAATGTTCCTGGGCCTGTCACGAGACGTAAGATCGACAAGCTTCTTGAATGGTGGACCAGGTAACGACTTTTTCGCTTCTTCAGATGCATCGAATGACTGTTATTGTTGTCTAGAAAAATTTTTGGAACAAACCATCGTGAGGACCTGACAAAAGAGGTTGTGTCTCAGATGTCTGTGAACGCACTGGCCGAACAGAGGAAACAACTCGAGGATGCCGCTTTTGACTCGAACTGACAAATAATTCTTTGACTCCTCTTCGCTCTTTACTCGTCAACCAATCATAGTCTATTAGACGTATTAATTTGAAAGTTTTGTGTTCGTATCCATAATGCCAAGCAGTTGCGAATATATTACGGGTTGCACCATTGAATCGCCATTTGAGATTGGAAGTCATTTGAGTGACAATTTCCAGTTACATTTCATACCGTTGAACACGCCAATCGCTGCAAAATTTATCGCAACGTCTGACACTGCAAATTGACAGGGAAATTCTCGATGTATACAATTATAGTGATGATTGTGCCAACAGAAATATGCTATGCAGCTTCGTAATCAGTCCTCTAAACGTGCCTAACTCCAATACCCGTTGTTGAGAAAGTCATTCACAGTCCCTGACTGGAGAGGGTCGGTTGGCAGTCAGAATCTCGTACCATTCAACATGTTGATTACTACTAGAATTATTATAATGTACAATATCACCCAAGCGACAAGGAAGTTCTCGCATTGTACAAACATAGTATATAATGCGCTCACAAAGATAAGTCGCGTGCTTGCGAATCAAACTGCCAAAAGATATATAAAAACAAGGCCCTCAACCCAGGAGGTTGACAGCATCATGGAACTAAATTAGATTGGTTGACATATCCAGAGGAGAGGGACGCACCGGGGGAGTCAATGAGTTGTGGCGGACGTTGGAATATGAAAATACAATTTAATGAATAGCGGAACAGGTGAGCGAAATTCCACCAGTTTGAAACGAGCTGGTATTTAATCATCTGCACAAAATAAGTATCACAGTCAGCCATGTACGAAGCAACTATTAGTGTCAGTGTTGCGCATTACCTTGATTTTCAGCACAAAGTGGCGAAGTATCTAAATATCTGTAGTTAGTGTCATGTTCATGTTACGCTTGCCGTTTCTCATGCATATAACCCGACCTATGTATATCCAAAACAGATATTTTCGTCGGCCAATCTCCTATCAGCTGACTTTTTTTTTTATGTGCTAACACTTACCACAGTTTCTCCATCTACCAAAGGAGTCACTGACTTTGAAGTGTGCAGATCGCTGTTTTCATGAAGCACTGTCGGCTTTTGTAACGATCAGTAGAGGACCGAGCAACTTCGCAATAAATTCCTCGATACGGCAATCTAGTAATATTATGTCAGACACAGCGGTTCAGACTACCAGTTTACGAACACTAGTGTACCCCGTGACTTGTGAGTATCGGACACCCACAAGCAAGATTCCGTAGAACGTCAAATGGCACATTTTCACGCTACTGTTCCAAGCAGTGAAGTAAACGCATCGTCGACGAAGTTTTTCAATGGTAGGGCTGATCTCAAGTCGTTGCAGTACTTTGTGTGAAGCGTGTGATGGATAACATAGTCAGCCTGGGCGAGTGTCTGCCGCATAGGAAACAAGTGACCTACGCTTACTAACTTACTGGTCGTGGCGTGACACAGGGTTCTCGTGTTAATGATAGATGGCGATTTTTGCGCTCGTCGTGGGACTGATGGCCCTGTATTTCACTGAGCTGGCCCGGGTGCAATCTCCCATTCGCAGGATAATCTGAACATAAGACGGTACATCGAGCACAGGATAACATGGTTGTCCGTGATTCAAACACATCGTGCCTATGTAAGGTCAAATATGTATTTGTAATACCCACCGCCACATTTACGGAGATTGTTGTGATGGCTATCAATATATAGTCTACTACGACATTTTATTTTGTTCATCGTTTCATTGATGGAGAGGCGAGTAGTCTGATATGCTGAGCCTCCAGGTCTGGGGTACGGGCTCGGAAAATCCAGAATGGCAACGTGTTAAATGGTGATGTATTCCGAAACTGTGTGCACTGTGCAAGCAGTAGGTTTGTGTCAGACGGTAAATAATTCATGATTCATCGTGATTTTCCTCATACATACACCCCATCTCGCTGTCTAGCCACCTACTACTACTAGTAGGTGGCAGCGGTTCTATCCGGTTGACTAGTATACGATATGCGGCAGACAGGTGGCCGACCACCAACTACCTCTACGAGCAGGCCTTTACTTTCTTGGACACGACTGGCATGGTTCAGACGAGTCTACGCTGTCGTCACAATGCGGCCCGCATGATTTCACCTGATAGGGCAAAACGGATACGCATTACAGCGATTCGTTCACCATCCTCCTTAATTAGATGAGATGTCACGGTTTTGCTCTGGCCCCTGCTCGACACTATTAGTCATCCTTTCATCTGTAAGTAATCTGTTCTGCATCCAATGCCACTATTGAATTGTGCTAGTTTCGGTGGTGAATGCGACTCCGATATACACCGTTTGCCGTCTAGAGTGGTGGTGAACATATTAAGTACGATGCTCACGGTGCGCACGACCACTTCGGCATCTCGCACTCAGGAACTCGGGTATCTACATCCGCTGTGGCATCATCGTCAGCGATCGTGGAAACTTGCATCGATGGGTTCCAGGTAACCTCCATGCATGTGGAGCCCTGATTTCTAGACTTCCGGGCGCAACCTGCACATAGGACACACGTGGGTGATCCGATTTCGACCAGTAGCAGTGATTCGGACATTCAACCACAAGATACTTCTCGCGTCACTGGCGTAAACTATCTCGCGTAGCTAACACCGACGACGCGACAATTACGTGGTGTGTTCAATACACTAGTATCACAAGGTAAAACGATTCGCAAATACCAGTCTTACTCGCTGAGCCTCATGAATCAGGTCTATTTGGCTCCGTATATAAGAATATGACGAGGTATTGGCTTAGCTCTAAGTTGCAAAACTTTACCCTACTTACAAGCTGATGAGCCTTTTTCTTAGCACGGCTATAAATCCGCACAGATTCTCGCACGCGAGTTACACTCGCTACCGACCACCATCTGCCACGGTTCACAGCCTGTAGTATTTCACTAGGACTGGATACCGATGTCGCAGTAATGGGCCATTCAAATGCGGACGCACTTTCTTGCTGTAATTTTCCGCGCGTGATAGTTCACCCAACTTATTTTCCTCATCCCATACCCTCGAGCAACCACAGGGTGCCACAGGTAAACCAAACTACCATGACCGGTGCATGGCATGGCAAGTTAGTGGTGCGAGGTTTAAAATTTGCGCTGCAAAGGATTTAGCCCAAAATCAATTTTGATTTCGTGCAGGACAACGCCAGGAGAGCTATAAGAAGTCGTCGCCACAATCGCAATCTCCATCAACCTCTCGAGACCGCTAGCTATGCTATCTATCTTCGCTATATCTCTTCTTGCGCTGTCCGCTGTAGGCGCGAGCACGAGCACCGCCTGCCCCACATCCCCCGTCATAGGAGCTTGGTATGCCGGCTGGCACGCTACCGAAGGGTTTCCGCTGTCTTCAGTCAGCTGGAAGAAGTACAATACGTTGTACTACTCATTTGCGTAAGTGTCCTGTGTTGGCTTAAATGAATATCACTTTGGTGAACATAATAATGTCTCTTAGAATCCCCACTTCGAGTGTCGACCGTCTGAGCCTGGCTGGCTCTAATGGCGATCTACTTCCTCGGTTCGTTTCAGATGCCCACTCATATGTGAGTGAAGGAGTTTTTCGTTTCTACACATGATGTCTGAATCACGTGCAGGGTGTTGCAGCCCATGTTGCTGTTGGAGGCTGGCTTGGGAGTGTTTGGTTCTCTTCTAGCATTGCCACATCTGAAAACCGGACGGCATTTGCCAATACTGTGGCAAAATTTGCTCATGATTACAACGTTGATGGCATCCAGTTCGAGTAGGTTGGTACTCGTGATTTCAAGTTCATGCGCTAACCCCGGCTGTCCTTTGTTTCCAACAGCTGGGAGTATCCCGGCAGGCAGGGTGCCGGTTGCAATACCATTAGTGTCAATGACACGACCAACTTCCTCAAATTCCTTCAAGAGCTTCGCCAAAACCCATTAGGAGCAAATTTGACACTCTCAGCCGCAGTTTCCCTCGCGCCCTTCACAGACGCTAGCGGAAATCCTTCTGCTGACGTCTCCGGTTTTGCGCATGTCTTCGATTACATCACTTTGATGAATTATGACGTTTGGGGCTCTTGGTCTGAGCATGTGGGACCAAACGCACCGTTAAACGACACCTGCGCCTCGTCAGCGAACCAACAGGGTTCGGCCGTCTCTGCAATTAAGGCTTGGACTGCCGCAGGCATGCCGGTGAACAAGATCGTGCTTGGAGTTGCTTCCTACGGCCACTCGTTCAGCGTATCTCCCTCTGCCGCCTTCGAGTCTGGCACAAAGACGCTAGCTGCATACCCTGATTTTGACGCCTCGAAACAGCCCTTGGGTGACGTGTGGGATGACACTGGTAGTGTCGATGTTTGTGGCGTGAGCCATGGCCCAGGTGGCACTTTCAGATTTTGGGGGCTTATAGATGGCGGCTTCCTCACCAGTGAGGGTACGCCTGTGGATGGCATTTACTACAGATACGACGAATGCAGTCAGACTGTAAGATTTCGATCTTTGACCACATATAGTAGCAGCAGTGCTGATTTCACTGCTTTACAGCCTTATGTGTACAATGAGACCTCGCAAGTTATGATCTCCTACGACAACCCCCAGTCTCTCGCTGCCAAGGGCAAATTTATCAAGGAGACTGGGCTGCGCGGTTTCACAATGTGGGAGGCTGCTGGTGATCACATCGATATGCTCCTAGATTCTATCAGCAATGCTATATAGTGTTAATACGCCGCCGATTCCATCCTCCTGCACTCTTCCTGTCGCTACCACAATGGACTACGTAAACCGTACACCACTCGTTTGTCAACGTTCTGTCTTTCATAAAATCACCCTATCCTAGGTTATTCTACAGTGGCGACTTTCATTTCACGGTGTTACTGGTCTTCAAAATGGCAGCAGATATCAAGTCGTATTAGTATTAAATTACTTTCCGTAGGTTGGCATCCCCTACATGCTAATAGCTAGTAATTGTTCGTTCTGTCCAATGCTGCACAAGAAACCCTGTCATGAAAGAAAGTTCGAGTCGTGGTTTGCTTGATACGCAGAGAAGTCTTCGACCATATGCTACCTCATCATGTCCAACAATTTAGTAAGTGCGCTTCCAGTCTTGCGAGGATGCGTGAAAGGGGGTTCCCTCACGAATGTGTCAGTACCCACGGAAGACGTTTCCCCGTGTCTCGTCCACTTTCGAACCATGTCTAATAAGCGCCTTTCCGTCCATCGCATCATCGTGCTTTCTTTTTGCCAGACACCATCCGTCCATATAGCAAGGGGGCCGCCAATCCTCGCCTGACCGGGTGCGCAACTCAAAGATGAGGTGAAGCCAGAGCGCATTCTGTTTGCCATGACCACATCCGTAAATATGCGGTCTCCGACAACAATCAGTTCATCATCGAGGATTGGAACGCGAAGAGACGAAAAGTAGGCGCGTGTTGAAGCAATGCAGGAATAACCAGGCTTAAGAGTGTCGTGTCGGAGAACTGGGACAGAGATGTGATGTGACACCGATTCTGCCTGTTTATATTCAACTTCTGACTACGTCTGACAAATAGTTGGCCATACCTGAATTCCTCCGGCATCAAACTTGGTGCCAGCAGAATTGCTGACGATGATTACATTTCCTTCCCCGAATGCCTCACGACATTCTCTCCAGGCGTCCTGCAAAATAGGTCCTCAACGTCATCGGACTTCAATTTATGACCCTTTAAACTCACCTCAAGCTCTGGCACAAGGGTGTCTTTGTATGGAATCGTCTGCTGCGTGTTCATGAAAGTAAAGATGCCAGGAATCTCGTACTAACCAAGCAATTGTCTTTATCAAAGACTGCTCCTCTATAGCCTGCATTTCGAAGCGCTAAAAAATCAATTTGGCGAATATCTGTCTGTGGTGTAGCGTTAGTTGTAGCTATGAATGCAAAAAAAATAGAGCGACCTTTTACTATTAGGTGGGGAATAACAAGTCGGGGATTTCTGAGCAAATGAAACGGAACAAGAATGCCTGGGATGTTCAAAGGCATCGATAGAAAAGGTGAAAAGACAGTCTGTTGCATGGCACATCAATTACTAAAAGTTAGGGCATCGTGAAAATGCTGCGCCACTGCTGCGACTGCTGCGGCAACTGCCGCGACCACTGCTGCGGTGCTCTCAAACCATGCATATCAACTGGTCTACACCAGCTGCTAGCTACTTAGACCTCTCAGTGTCTTCCGAACGAGTCAAATGGTCTGTCACATTGAAATCTAATTGAGTTACAAAGTGATTTTACTCTCTTATCATTGAGTGACTGCACAGTCGCGGCCATCACTTTAAACCGCATCATGATTCTGTGTCACCTTTCTTCGTTTCTAAGGTTTCCCACTACTGGCATGGAATTTTGGTTGCTCTCGCTTTCGAGGTCGTGGCGCGTGTTGGCTACTAGAATTCAGTACCTCGTTTGTGCTTGCAGCCACATTTTTGCTGTCACTGAAATCTGGCCCGCGCTAATGGGATTGTCAGCTAGAACCATTTGGAAAGTTAACAAACAAACACGACACCTCAAGCTCATTTTCATCATAATCAGCATTTCCTTTGTTGCGGTCATTGTGGTTCCATTAAGATGGAAGCCCAGCATCCAGGCCCCACTGATAGTTTCCCGCAGAACCTGACTGAGCCGACTTCTCGAACAGACGCTGTTCGAAGACCGACAGACATTCCAGGTCAACATCAGTGTGAATCACATCTGTGCTTCTGCCGGTCTGCTCCAAAAGTGTCGTCCATGCGGCATTGAGAATAAATTCCTCCTGGGCATCTGTGGTACCATCTCCAGGGTAGCCAGGATCCGCCTCTAATGTGCTGCGCTTGTTGCATGCGAGCATGATGCTGAGTGCGTGAGCAAATGGCGTGCAGCCTAGCCATTACGCTACAGTCTCTCGTGCTTCTTTAATGTTATCGAATATCCAACGGGCGACTTGTGCTTGTTGAACTGCAGTTAAATCACCGCAATACTTGATTGCACCTCGACGTGTAGAGTTGTGCTAGATGACAGAGTTGAGTTGATAGTGGCTGGTTCTAAGGAAGATTGCCGGGTTGTGCAAATCACCGAGGTTGGATGAGGATGGATAGTTAACGATAGTCTTCTTCCCTGTTGCTGTAGATGACGTCCAACAGGCAAATGATGGATATTCTCGAGGCGAGGAAGGCTGATGAGGTACTGTGTTGCAGATATGAGCCCTGTCGTTCCATCCTTCTTGTCAGCCTCGCATGCGGAAGATTGGAAGACATGGACCCACAAGATTGAACATCTTGCTAGTAGTACTGCATAATCTTGAGGATGAAGGGACACTGAATGATGTGAGATAGTATGTCGCGGGCGTCGCGGTCGTCGCGGTCATCATCTTTCCATATATGGGCAGTGCTGCGACATTGTGACCGCGACGACTGCGACACGCCCGCGACAACTTGAAGATGCTGCGACACTAGTCAACATTTATAAAGTTAATACTTACAATTTGACAACGTCAAAAATGGTCATTGTACGCATCGTATTGCAGAGTCTAATTGTAATACATACTTCGGTTGGTGAATTGACGCAGAGTCCAGAGCATGTGGTCAGCAATAAGCAAGTTGTAGTAGTAGTGTGTCATCGCGGCAACTACCGCAGCAGTCGCAGCAGTGGCGCAGCATTTTCCTTGTGCCCTAAAAGTTATGCTGACACCCGGCAATTGCCGCGGACTAGCCTTGCAACGAAGTTCATCTCTAGCTTGTCTCTAGTATTAGCATCTGTCAACTCCAGCAACGTACAGCTAAGAAACATGGACGACGACTTTGATTTTGACCGCGCAGCCTCCGCTTTTCCTGATATCGACCTAGACGGGCATGGTGACGTGCCCTTGCCATCAGCCCCCGTAGCTAGCAGTGGCTTCTCATTTGATGATTTCGGGAGTCCACTGGGACAGACCGAAGTGAAGGTTACAGGCGATGACGAGATTGAGAAGTTCGAGGACCAGTTTCCAGAGCTGAATGTTGGGCAGGTGAGTAGTATTCGTTTACGGGTAACTGCACTGTATCAAGGTGCCTGTTTGCTGCATAGTCTGTTTCCACTCCCGCACATGCCCTACCAACTTTTGGTGCTCCCCCTCCATTTGCTCCTCGCCCACAGCCATCAGCATTTTCGTCTACGCCCATCCTCAATCAGCAACTCGATGAGGATGAGCCTGAAGTTATCAGGTACATCGCTAAATAATCATATCCAAAGTTCGCCGCTGACAGGTATTAACCAAAGGAAATGGCGCGAGAGCCAGGTAGAGGACATTCAGGCTCGCGACGAAGCCAGTAAGGCTAAACGTCAGCAAACTATTGGGAAGGCCGAACATGCTATTGACCAATTCTACGAGGAATACGCAGCAAAGAAGGAGCGAACTATTCGTGAAAACAAGTCAGTTAGACCTTGGCCAACTAGACGAGTTTGACTGACGGATTTTCATAGGGATGAAGAAGGAGATTTCCTAGAGTCACTGTCTTCATCTCTCACCAAGGGGACGACTTGGGAGCGTATTTGCGAGATAGTGGAGCTGCAAAATTCCCAGAGCAAAACAATCGCAAGGGCTGGTCCTGGTACCACTGACCTTTCGCGGTTCAAAGAAGTGCTGTTGCGCTTGAAGCGCGAGGGAACTGCTGCTCCCGGCGCAGCTGGTTATTAGACATTACGTGTTTTACATGTATATACCTCTTGTTTTAATTTTCTGGACTTTTCTTCCCTCCTAAAACTGAAAGCACAGACGAAATAGTAAGCAGTAAAAGCTGTGTAATATCCTCAGAGCCTGGGTGAAATGTTAGAATACAGGTGTGCCTCCACCCAGGTGATACACTCCTCGATAAGCTTCTCCTTCACGCCATCTGGTTCATTGTGAAGCTCATGATAGCCACCCTGTTGGAACATAAGCCTGCGGTTCGCATTAGTGACGTTGATCAATCGCTTACTGGGAAAATGGATATTGTCTTATCCTTTGCTGGTACCCGTTGATGAAATAATTCGGAAGCTTTGACAGAAGTTACCTGCAACATGTCAGAGCTTCCTAGGGCAGGTGTTCTGAAGGATTCGAACCTTGTCATCCGAACCATGTATGAAGAGGACCTAACAACATCCGTGAATGGTACAAAAAGGATACTCGACTGAAACAACTTACAGGGAGGTCTGTGGGCCAACGAGTATAATCGGTGTGCAAGAGATGCTCGCCCTAAGAGCTGGAGGTGAAACGTCAAACAGAAAGATATAGATTGATTATTTACCCCGTCTAACATGTCGCTAACTCCGCGAAGCGATCCGATTTGCTTGACCATAGGATCTTTCGCATATTCCTCGCCGACAGCCTTGTCATGCGACAGATCCTACGAAGATACAGTTAACCACTATATCAGTGAGAGAAAAAATTGTAAGTACCTGACCCTTGACGCCTGATGGAATAGTGAGCCAAGGTGCTAGTAGGCTGGCCCTGCCACCTATCCATCTTGCTGCTTTAGCGGCCGGCTTTGTTTGGAGGATGAGGGGGCTAGTAGAAATCACGCCCGCCAAGTTTGTCACTGTTTCCTTTGCAGGGGGACTACTTGCCCTGGTACAAAATGCTAGTACCAATGCTCCACCCTAAAGTGTACGTGTCATCTGTTTCGACGTTCGAGATATCTGATTCATACCATTGAATGCCCATACAGAAATACAGGAATGGAACCGAACTCGCTCTTCGCATGATTTACAGCCCACTCGATGTCTTGAAATTGTTCCTTCCAGCTCGTCTTCCCATACGAAGACTCTTTGCTCTTCCTCTCCATGTCCAAGGCCGTCCTGCCAAAGCCGCGCTGGTCATACGCAAAGACAGCTAGGCCGCGCGCAGACCAAGCAGGAAATACATGCTCGTACCGAGCAACGTGCTCTATGAAGCCGTGCACGAAAATTACAACAGCTTTTGTGGTGGAAGCTGGGCGGTATGTGCGAGTATAGAATTGCGTGTGCTGTGGACCAACTAGCCACGACTCCAAGAAAGCTGCCATGATCTGCAAGAAGAATGATGCGGGGAGTCGGGGACCCAACTTCTCACCGCTCAATCTAAGTTAAGAATTGGATATTATGTAATTTAATACCAGGTTGCCAGAAAGTCAGCAACTGTACATGTCTTTCATCTTCCATTCAATCATGACGGACGAAAACCGTGCTGGTAAAGTTATATTTTCGCCTCGTATGTACTGCCGTGATCACAAGCCACTCATCGTTATGTGACTACAATACATCTTTACCTCAACCATTGTTCAGTCACTCGGTCAGGTATGTTATATTCTTGCGTGGTCACATGTACTACTACTGACTCACGCCTGGACTCTATTCCAGGTTACCGCTACTACTATTGTTGTTCAATAACTCGCTGAGACTCAATTTTAGCTTCGTATAAATTGGACACCCGAAGTCTGCTGACCTTCGCTTTGTTGAATCCACCTGCAGACCTTTGACTAGAGTACGTACTTACTCATGGTGATTTGCCTCACAAGGTCCCTAATATTGCAATTTGCGTGACTCAGGAATCCCATCGCCGCCGTGTGTCTCGACTCGGTTGCCGAGATGTTGGAGAGTACTACGTTCCGGTCGCGAGGAGGCGGACTCAAATTTCGCCAAGTCAACCCAGCAAAACGATCCCACATCCGTACGCCGGAGGTAGATATCCTTGAATATTATGTTCAAATATCAGTGCAGACTCGCGTGTACGCAATTTTTTGATCATGACACTGCTGGTACTTGAGTCATATCACTCACTTGGGGTCCATGCAACCACATTGCTGAAACTGTCACGCGTCAAACGAAAGAAACATCGAACACATGCTTCTTTGCGCCGCCCGGGCCGCAGAGACACCTATTTGGCCGTCCTTGCCGCTATGCGCATAAAATAAAAGCCACATCCTTTCAAGTTACCTTCACCACAATGCATATCACCTTCTTGACAGCATTAGTGGGTGGGCTCTTCTCGGCACGGACAGCTGCCCAAAACACAGGCGGTGTATCATGTACCGTCACAGCGAGTGGTGGGGACGATGGACCGACATTTGTGGATGCTGTTCAACGTTGTGACTTGGTGACAATCCCTCGTGAAACTACTCTTTCGATAGCAACAAGGATGGATATGACCGGCTTGAAGAACAAGAACATTGTGTGTGGCTGTGTTCTATTATGTTGTACTGACAATTTCACGTATTGGGATGCAGGATCTATTGGGAACCGTAAAATTCACAAGCAACATGACGTATTGGATCAACGTATGTGTTGGAAATTGTAATGCGCCGTGTATTGATCCCTCGCCTTAGAATGGTTTTCCATTCGAGTTTCAGGACCAAATCACCTTTTGGATCGTAGGTGGGGAGAACATCCTAATCAACGGTGGTGGAACAATAGATGGTTCAGGTCAGGTAGGCTATTCAATGCATAGGGTCCGTGTGCTGCTAATCTCACAACCTGCAGGTCTGGTATGACGCATTGTGAGCAGGATCTACAATGGTCTGGGTGTGACGTTTGGTTGACTCTGCACCCAGCGCCACTAACAGTACACTCCTGCGCCCAATCCTGCTCACGCTTTACCAAGCCACCGATGTTGTCGTTCAAGATATTACGATGATCAACAGCCCTGAGTGGACTAACTTTGTGAGCATTTCAGAGCTCACCCGATCTTTGACTTGACTAGCTTACCCCTTATAACAGGTCAACGAAGGGAAAAATGTTGTCTACGACGGCATTAACATTAGTGCCATCTCCACATCAAACAATCTTGCGAAGAATACTGATGGCTGGGATATATATCGCAGCGATAGCGTTTCTATCATTAATTCAAACATCAACAACGGTGATGATTGTGTTTCATTAAAACCAAGTACCGTCTGTTCTCGCCAGGGCCTCGTGGTTTACTCATGTAGTCTTTGTCCTAGATTCAACAAATATCATCGCATCAGACTTATACTGCAATGGTTCCCAGTCCGTGGAAGCTTTCTTCGGGGTACGCACCTGCTCACATTCTGTCAACAGTGGTATTTCCGTGGGCTCCCTCGGGCAGTATGCCGGGGTGTATGACATTGTTGAAAACTTCACTTCGACGTGCGTTTGAACATGGACTTGGATAGCCAGGAATACTAATTTCGAGCTCTCAGCAACGTCCAAATGCATAATGCTCAAAATGGCGCACGCATCAAAGCTTTCGCTGGCCCGGGGGTCGGCAGTGGCATTGTGAAGAACATCAGTTTTAGCTTCTTCACTGAGGGCAATGTCGACAACCCGTTGATCGTTGATCAGGTTCGTGCTCATCTTCTCATGATCTGCAAGAGATTGATCAATTGCTTGAATACTGGGTAGTGTTACATGACCAACGCAACAGAATGTACTGCATACCCTTCCAACGTATATATTCAAGACGTTACATTTGCCAAGTGCGCAAAAGTGTTTCTGTCCTTTGATTGGAACTTACACAATGTGACCCAAGTTTCAAGGGTACTTCGTCTGGAAAGACGAAATCCGTGGTTGCTTCGTTGGCATGTTCGCCGGACAGCCGCTGCAACAATATCACTGTCAATGATATTTTCCTTGAGTACATTCCGTTTCTTAAATCCTTCAGCTCAAGAAAATAATCAATCTACAAAGACCACCTTCAGCAGATGGTAAGGCGACCTACTCTTGCCAGAACGTGAATATAACTGGAAACGCTGCCAACCTGTTTGGTGACTGTGCAACTACCTAAATGCAATCGAATACATGTGTAGTCAGTGTCGTGTTTGTGGGGCTTGTGCGTAACAAGCTCGTAAGTAGTAGCACTTGTGAATATTCTTCTCAGGCTTAAATTGGATTGTTTGAGCCTGCATCGACAGTGGAGCTTCGATATTCAATATTGAATCAGAACTTTGTTTACATAACTTTTCTATTGGACGTTCGGAATCGCCGATTAGCGGGTCTGCAGAGTCTGCACCAATGTCTTTCTTCTCCAGAATGAAACACATGAAAGTGGCCCGCTGCAACCGATCTACTTTCACTGCACATCGCTCGAGGTGGCTTTCGCTGTTCCCTGGCCGTGCTCAAGGAACCCACATACCAAAAGGCCAACCATTTTATGAACTCAAGAAGCCAAATATATTAATCAAGTTCACCTGGACACTTCTCATAGCTGATGCGGTCTGCACGTAAGTTTTCTTGTTCTAGTATGCGCTGGTTTGATTTCAATGGTGCACAGACTATCCATGTGTGAGCTTTCCTGGAACTATTTCACGCGTCCTGTGGAACCAACTGAGTCCGCAATATCCGATGACTCCAATCCTGTTGGCAATAAGCCACAGTATGAACTCCGCCCGACATACCAGCGCGCTGGTCTAGTCTTTATGCATCTCGCGTTTGGAGGTTGGATAGCATTTATGATTGGCATGAAAAGTGGAATGAATGTAAAGAGGATCTGGTTGACTCCACCACGAGAGGGTCTAACCACAACGACGCGGAAAGCATTCACGCGACCAAAGGCCGCGACTTTTGAAGGCTTCGGCAGTTTCGGTCTACGGGGCAATGTACTGGACGTGAAAAAATGCCACTTATCCACTGCAGAACCCGCAAATGACCGTGACCTGACGTTGATTGTTACCACACCGAGGAATAAAGAACAGCAGCTTTCGATCGCGACGAAAGGCGTTTATATTGACGGCAAGCCTGTTTCACGCGATGAAGTTTGCACTTCGCTCTTGCAAGTCTTTGGAGATAGTCCTAGAGCCGAACCCGCGCCCTGGATAAGTGGACCCATTCTAGGTGCACAGGTATGCATACCCCGTCAGCTGACAATCTCATGCTTATCCCATTTACAATAGAAATCGTGATTCAATTCGGGCAGGATGGAATCTTGCAAGCCTACTGTTAGCCAGTTGCGGCTCTGTAGCTTTTTTGTGCCCGTCTGTGCCCGCCGAGAGGTGTGTGACGCAGATAAGCAAACCACTTATGAACGCCATGCTTCGTCACTAGTCAAACTCAGGATTCACGTTCACAGCAAGAGGGCTGCTTAGTCTGCTTGTATCGGCTAGACGTATGGACAACGTATTATCTGAGACCCATGGCGGTGATCTCATACTGCATCGCAGTCTTGAACGCGTGCTACTACCTACAGCCCAACGCAGATATTATTCCATATTGTATTGAAGGTAAGTTCTCCTGATTCTTGCTCGCCCTGTTCAGGCTGCTATAGTTGCTAGTTGCGTTACTGTCGGTGGATAGAGAGACCACTGCTTTGACCACACTGGCGATGCGATGATGGTTATTTCTGAATCTTTCTCTAGGATTGATTCGTCTGTCGGTCAGGTCCAAGTCAGGTCTCGGGATAGGCCAAAAGAATTTCTTTTGCAAATGATCACGCTTTCACACTATCCAATATAGTCAGAATAATCAGCCCATCGAGTCCTAAGCTTATCGCGTGTATGGTTGAAGATTGTACCAGTTTAACAGGATTATTACTAGTGAGAAACCGCTTGCCGGCTTGCCCGCATAATAATTATATCCCCAGAGCTGCCAGGCCTGTCTGCTGCATACTATAAGCTGACCGTTCTGGAAATATTGTCGTCATTAATATTGAGCTGCCTTCAGTTTGTGTCCACGACGTGATGCATGCCAGCCGGTGCGGCATCTGCCGTGGTGCACTCATTTCTCTGCCACCATGTCCGGTACTCAATATATCCCTCACATACTATACTCAACTGCTGTGACCTCGATTTCTATGCACTTGCTATGGCAGCGAAAAACAACTGACGAAGACCGAGCGAGATTCAAAGCTCAGGCTTCCATTCTGCAAGACCTCATCGAGCAACTGCGTTCAGGCAAGTCAATATCCGACGAAGAAATAACGAAGTCGCGTAATCTTGCGCGTATACACGGAGAGGAAAAACAGCCGCTCGACAAGGAGAAAACTAACATTGGATGGATGGATGTGTTATGGGGCCGAAAAACGCCTGCAGACCTTGGTGTTAGTGATGAATGGGAACGAAAAGATCTGGAGCAAAGTGAGTCGCTCCTACTGCCACATACAACATCCAGCTGACCGGTCTACTAAGTACGGAAAGAAATTGAGGCAGAGCGTTGATACAGTTTCCAAACTTCTTGCTTGGTGAGTATCGCCCAAGCGTCTTTCACCTGTGAATACAATACACAACGAACCAATAAATTTACAGAGTATCGATGCACCTACACGAACTTATCCCTTTCACCTATATGCGGGACAAAATCCCGTGCGATTGCTTTACACTGCAAACGCATATCCCTATACCTGGACGGAGGATCATAATGTGAATTAACGAGAAGCCCAGTGTCAAAAAACGTCTCGCAGCGTAACCTAGATGGGGGTTTTCTTTCCATTTGCATGCTGGTCATTCCGGGCAGACTCAGTAATTGGAGAATTTGAACGTACGGCAGCCACTCACTGTGTTGGAGGTGCCATTTGCATTCTTCTTCCTCCCTCCTGGAGTAGGATTTTGCAATGTCGGAACTGAGCTTCCCGTGGTGTCACCAACTCCATCTGTGGATCCTCCAGCAGCAGTCTGTGATGGCTCAGTCGTTGAGGCGCTGATCACCTTGGGGAGGTCAAAAATCTCGCATATGAATCTTTTGACGTCTTCATCCCCGGCGCTTGCACTCGTTGGAGAACGGCATCCATCCTCTGCCGCCTTCTGCAACGCTCTTTCCCTCACCATTGTGAGCCTGAGAATCGTTTCAATATCAAGTTTTGCGGCCTCTGAAAGAGGAGGGAGTGTGGGGCTCTTTGCCAATGTCGAGTATGATGGTATCAGAAGCTGGGCATCAATTTTGAAGTCGGAATAGATCTTGATCTTGTCGATAGGTTGTAGGTCGAGCTTCTCGAGCTGACGGATAACTAGCTTCCGCACCTTGCGGAAGCCCCACCGCGTTGCGAGCCTTAAGATCACCAGCCATTTCTCAGGCGGCTGGTCCTCATATTCGAAGTCTCTAAAAGGCCACAAATTTCAGTAACGTCATTGAGCATTTGGTGAGTGTGCTACGTAGACTCACTCATCATAGAACACCCAAAGGAAGTGGGCAAAGTCTTCGGGTTTGACAGTCCAATGTATAAGGCTTAGTGTTATCACTACTGTCGGAAAATATCGTTCTGAAGGAAGTGGATTCGCGCTCGAAAAAATAACGATGTACTTTGAAAAGTACGTTTTGTGCCTGGATGAAAAGAAAGTTAAATCATTCATCAGCGCCTCATACTCAAGGGTTCCTCACTAAAAATTGAGTATCCCCGCTGGGAATGAAATACTGAGGATGACTGATAATTTGCGAAAATCCGCTTGAGCTTGGTGTAGCTGACATGTTGAAAGTGTGTTGAGTGGGAAATGGACGATCGTGGGGTAAACTGTGTTCCCCTAGATTCAATTGTCGCTCGTACTTATCTGTTTTGCAAGCGCTGGTGACGAGGCTTCGAACGTGAATGCATCGCTGCCAGGCTGCCGCATCAGAATTCAGATTGCTCGATATAGTCCAGAGCGACTGTGCAACGTAATGATATTGCGTGGCCTCGCCTACAGAACGACAAAGTATGTATGGTATTATTACAATAAGAATACAAGAGATGCATCACACGGATCTCTGTCGCCGGAGAAGCTTTGGTTTAAGATCATCCAGAATTGAGTAATAAGGGCCAACTGAGCCCATGAGGCAACAATTGACAACACATACTTACGGGTTCTGGCGATCAAGGACCGAGGTAGACGGGCACATAATACAATTGTCTCACTCGCGCGCGAATCATTCGCTGATCAAGAATCTTTTGATGCAAACAAAGATGGATTGACTCAAGAAATGGCAGACAATGGAAGCGACAGAACTTGAGAGTGAGTTTTTTGAAATGGAAACGGAGGAAATTGCCAAGCGCCAACATTCTGCTCTCCAACTTAATTTTGCTTCTTGCCCCCCCTGGGTGCGCCTTGCCCACGCCCGTTACGCTTCGCTGCACGACCGCCTTAGATGAAAATTGATTTGTGAGATGTACATCAAACTGATGTTACCGCCATGCTCACCTCGCCCACCGCCGCGTACACTTTCGCTATCGGACAGCACACTAGACAGGTCAATGTCCTTGGTTTGAGTTTCATCCTTCTCAGCATCATTTTCGTGGTCGTTAGTCTCATTCTCAGTGTGACTCTTAACATCAATGGGTGTTGATACAACAGGCTCGACAACAGGGGTGACAACGGTGGTGGAACTATGAGAACCAGCTTTTTCCTCCTTTGTTCCCTCCTGCAATACCAAGAATGAGCCGTAGTTAGAAATAGATAAGCACAGGACTCGCCACTGAGGAAGGCTCACCCGTTCCATTTTTGTAGGAGCCAGCCGCAGGGAATGGATCGGTAGAGGGGGATGTAGTGGAAGACAAGTTCGTCTGTTCAGACGCTTTAGGCTTCTCCGGGGGCGTGGGCTTATTCTCAAGCACCGAGGTAGCCAGCTTTGAAGCAGTATTCAGCGACGAGGGAATGGACGTGTGTGTCGAAGAAGCCGAAGGAGTGGATGGCGATTCCTTGGCAGTGCTGTACGAGTGTGTGGTATCCACGGAGGAACGAACAGCCGGGTCAGGATTGGATGAACCGTTAGTACGAATTGAGGAGCCGCCACTGGCTTTGGCTGTCGTCGACCCGTTGACTTTCGTGCTGCCTGTGTAGGTAGACCCGTTGGTGTGACTAGATGAACTACTGGTCTGCACAACCGGCGATGTTGGTCGCGACGTTATTCCGAAAACCTCCTTGACCATAGATTCCATTTCAATGTCATCGAAATCGTCAAATGTAGGCGAGCGGATTCCGCTCTCAGCAGCGCGCTGGCGAGCCCGCTCACGAGCGTCTGCTACACGGAGAACGGTCTCCATCCCAAGTTGCATGCCCTCAGAAAAGGTCAAAGGCTTGTCCCTCTTGCAAATCGCGATATACGCAGGGATGAGGAAGGTCTTGTTAATGGTGTACTCGTGATAGATTGCAATCTTGTCGACGGGTTCTATCTGCAATTTCTCAAGTTCCCGCACAGTGAGTTCTTTGACGTTGCAGAAACTCCACCGGTTGGCGAGATGTAGGATACTCAGCCACGTCTCGAGAGGTGCCTCATAGAGCGAATATTTTCTATTAAAAACTGTGAGAATGTCTTGTCCGAGAAAATTATCAAGTAGACATACGGGTTGTAGAAGACCCAAAGAAAACGTGCAAAGTCTTCGCTCTTGACGTCGTCCAAGGTATAGGCATTGTTATCTGATGAGCCGCGTTCCTCGCCTTCGGCTGACTGGAACTTCTGGCGGAAGAACAGCGATTCGCGTTCAAAAAAGTGACTGTGTATCCGATAGAGATGATTCTCGACCTGCGAAAATCGAAGTTGAGTCCATCAATCGGAGACGTTGAGTATCATAACGACTGTTGGACACTCACCAGTACGGTCATATCACCACCGCGAATATAATAGTCCTTGTGATGGATGACACGAGCTAATCCGTGCTCTGACGAGTTGACCATGATTGACTTTACCTGAGAGATGAGAGAGGGAGGAGGAAGGTGGAAGGGCTTGGGTTCAAGAGGAAATTTTCGAAGGAAGTCAAGATATACGTTTCTTGAGTTCAGTTCCAGTGTTAATGATCAGATCAGCTACACGTGTTCTGCGCGTGTCGTCCATTGTTCTCTGGTCCTTTTATTTCTAACCAATTGCTTAGCCTGAAGATCGATTGCGTAAAAATCGTCGTTGTCTATTGTCAGTGGTGTACAAATATCGGTGTTTTGGAGTCGCTTGTACCACGATGTTGTTGAACAAACACCGCGATGTCGGGAAGCAGCGCGCTGCAGGTGAGTTTGGATGACATCCAGGGACTGGATTGAAATTTTCAAAGTATATTCCGCGGGAAGCCATCACTGATTTCTATATCAAATCAACACAGGATTCGTGATACACGCAACTCGCGGATCAATCCTCAGCGCTAGCGCTCAGTTTCGGGGTTCCTGCTACCTCTAGACAGCAAAAAGTTGCCTCAAGGCAAGCTGTAATGACTCGGATACGCCATAAGGATGACACAGGAACTGCATTCTTGGGCTTTCTCGTATGTGAAATGTGGGCGTAGCAGTGCATGCGACCCACCTTAAGGCAACACGTACGAGGTCATGATGCATAATAGGTAAGGCGTACGTCAAATTATGCATCTCGAGCTCCATGTAACTCCGCATGATATACCATTCACGTCTCGAGCGGCCGCAGCAGCTCGCTTGTTCTCGCAGTGAGTCATAAAGCAGGAGACTATGTTGCGTCACTGATTCTAGGGCGTAAACATCCGTGGATGCAACGGGCCGAAATTTAGAGTGAATATCGTGAATCCATGCTTGTCAACCCATGCCGGAACAACGAGACGAGCGCTGGGGTCACAGAGGACTAATCCGAAGATCCACGTTCCAATCGATTTTCCCAATTGTGGACAACTATGGTATCAGTCCTAATCTGCTTCTCGGAATGATTGCTTGAAAGTGGTAAAGGTATCCTTCCCGAGGATGGCGAATACTACACGATCAAACGAATGCTGGTATCGTGCGCCTTTCACTGTCAATAACTCTGCCCAAATCCTTGCGACGACTTTGACATCGTTTTGAAATACCCCCGTTCCAAAACTGCCCAAGACGATGTTCTTCGCACCCTGATGTTCAAGCAAGAACAAGATGCGCGCCATTCTTTCTTTCATAGCCGATTCAATGAGCTTCTCGATCTCCACGAGCTCTCCCCGATCCCCGATCTTCTTCCTCACATCGCCAGCATTTACAGCTGCGCTGGTTAGAACATCGACTTCGAAAGGCGACGCCCAATTCCCTGCATCGTCCTTCAAGATCACGACAGAAGGTGTGTAGACCATGGCATGATGATAAAATCCTCCGTTTCTATCACGGGTATGTAGTCGGTAGAAGCGCTGTGCGCTGTCCGTCATTAGAGAGGGATAAAGCGTAGATGAACGGGCTATAGATTCTTCTTGCGCCTGTGCCCCATTCAGGAAACCACCTCCAGGGCGTGTAGCAGATGCAAAGTTCAAGATTGCTATCCGACCGAAACTTGTTGAACGAGATGAAAGGGTATTGAACAACGATCTGGCACCATCAAGTGTTGAAATCTCGAGGATGGATATTTCAGAATTTGTAACTGTAGAATTACGGGGCGGGTGACTGGTGAACCAGGTGGACAGTAGATGATCTGGAGCATAGTAAGTAGTGTTGTGATTGGAGAAGTTGACTTTGGCGGCAAGATCAAGGGAAATATCTGAGATGGTGACCTTGCCATTCTCAATCGCGTCCATTGTGCTCTGTGCGATGGCCTGAAGTCGACTGCGCCGATCTCCACCACCATGACCACTTGATTGTCCTTGGGAACCAGATTTTTGAAACGAAAGCTTTGTTTGCTTTGTTTTAACGTTCATGGTGGCAGTTGTTTAGAAAGAGTAGTCCTCCTATTCAAAACTTTTTTTTTCCAATTGACCCATACATCCATATTAGGGGTGACTCAACAGGCCGAACAAGGTCACCCCACGACGACTTTAACGATGTTCTCGACTTTTCGCACGTGAGGTTTGTCTATATGCATCTACTCCATACGACCCATAAACGCCGTCGTAAATTTACCACTCTCACGATTCAAACGCACTAACGGCCCGCGACCAAGGACACCTCACCTCACACCACGTACTACGAGCTTGCTGTGCCAAAATTTTAACATGCTGTCATCCCTTGAACCCCTGGAAGAGGTAAGCACACGTAGTTGTGTGTAAATAGTAATGCGGAGCTGATTTCGTACAGAGATTCAGACAGGTAGAAGAAGAAAGCGAGAGGAGGGCCATGCAAGAACAAGAATCGTCGGCAAATGAGCTAGTTGACCCCGATTTGGTCAGCTTAAGCAGGCATGGACACCAACGGAAGAAGAGTTCAGTGTCAGTCTCACGATTTGGCCAGGTGCGACTATTCTTTTGCTATGTGGACCGTTACTCACCGCCAATAGCCTTCAACTAGCACTGACCCAAGTAGTTCCGCTTCACCCACACCTTCATTGCTTGCTGCTGTTGCCCACAAGTCAACATTCTATCATTCATTAGCAAACGTAAGTAACCCTTTGTTTGTGCCTGCTATCAGGAGCATTTCCTGATCGGAATATCAGCCCAGAAGCATGGACTCCTTCATTTCCGAAGGCTCAGAAGACGAGTCTCGCCATCTAGAAGACGATCACCAAGTGACACAAGTCGAGCGAATACATGGTCGTCAGCCTTTTCAAAAGACAGTCGAAGCCATACTACCGCGACGTATGTCTCGGTCGCACTCATCAAACGTACTCTCACCGAACACACGCCTGATCATTGACGTCTCTGTCGAAAAGGCAACAGTAGATGCTGCACATGCGCGCTCAGAGGACATTCACACCACCACCATTCATGCAACAAAAGCAGGAGAACTTCACCGTAGGACGTCTCAGACAATTGGCGCACTTGGCGCCAAGCCACCAGCAAATGGGCTGGTAGAACGGGCAAAATCTTTCGCTCGTAAATTCGGGCGTAAGAGAAAGCCCGAATCTGGGTGAGATGAAGTGGGTGTTGTGCGCCCTGCTCTTGAGCTGTCAAGGAGACTCCTGAATGGAATGGACTTAGTTTGATGATCCGAGCAGTTGCTATGCTTCATCGAGGACTAATGATAACCTTGAATTGCTCATCACCAAGACCCGCATCAGAATTTCTTCCATGTACACCCGCATTACCCATGCATGATATGATTTCATGAACAGATTGAGCCAATCATCGTTCAGTCGCCTTTCCTCCGCTGACAATACAATTGGTTCTCCACGTGAGTTCAGTGTCGTGATTTACGTGCTTCGAGATCGATTACTTCCAATTCTGAATCCATAATCAGATCGAATCATGCGTCACCGCGATACGCAAAGGCATTGCGGAAACAATTTCGTATGCTCATAAAAAGCAAACCAACTTGATAGACGCCAAGGATCCTTTCACTCGCAATCACTTATCCATCATTCTGGGACCAGCGCGCTGAATGTCCGGTTTCCGTACTTCAAGTCCATCAACTATGCACGTATCACATCACAGACGTGTTGTGGACAAATGTACCCCACGGGACAAGTACGCGAGGACGCACGTACACTTACAGAATTCATTCCTCTCCAGCTCTGACGATTTGAGTGTAAAAACTGTGAGTCTCCAGAAGCTTCTTCAGCCGCACTATGTTGATTAGATCTTGTAGCCAAGCCCACCTTGGGTCCACGCCTACAACTCACGCCAACGATCGCAGTCTTCCGCTGATACGCAAGGCTGGAAGCATCTGCCAACCCCCATCCGCCCAACCTTCCGCCCGCGTGATTATGCATCACCGCTGACTGCGGACGATGCCTCCTCTGAATCAAATACGAACACTTTCAAAGTCCTACATCGCTCGTTGCATAACCTTGATTTTGATCCAACCTGTCTTGATCGCCTCGATGAACAGCTTCTCCTTTCGCCTACAGAGTCATTCGTCGACGTATGTTACTCTGAAGCCATACACGACGAAACTACTCCTGTTCCTATGCTCCAGCCCATCCAACCCCGTATACGTAAAAGTACGAGACTATATGACCGTACAGCTGCCACTGATGAAGACCCTTTCCACGATTGGGATGAAAACTACTCCGTCAAGTTCAAAAAGGCTCGCAAGAAACCAGTGAGTTTTATCCCACTTGTCATGCAACTTTTACTGAATGTTTACGCAGTTGCCCGCACCTCCGCTGCCAGAACTGCCCGAAGCATCACTTCCCAGAACGAGTCACCAGGAGTCGATGCTCGCACTTTTGGAGTCACATATCTTATACCACAATCCCAACGAATCTGTTCACTTTTTTCCAGTCTCTACGCAACGCTGCAGTGGGGAATCACGAAAATCGTTCGATGCTCCTTCTATCGCCTCCACGAGCTCGAATGGCAGATTTAGACGCATTTCTGATGCACTGACTGGCCGTTCTCGAAGACCCACTGCTTAAATCCCCGTTGGCTTCAACGCCATCATCTCAGATTTTTCGATCATTCGACAAAAGCGGCATGCCGTACCACCTTCATTCCATGATCATTATACTTCGTCTATTCGCATGCAGCAGGAACTCCATTTGCGATCTTGATACCCCCTGACGTTACTTTACCCTTTGACCCATTTGTCTGTTTTGTAGGAGTATATTTTGGATTTCTTTTTCGTAGCATCTCATGACAGCCGACTGTCGCCTCTTCATATCTTGGTCGCTAGCTACGACGATCAGTGACGTACCGTTTAACATCGATAACGCCCGGGCCTCGAATGAAATTATGATCTTATGTGGAACTTAAACATGACATTTGGCAGGCGAATCTCGGATATTTTTACCCGAGTCTTTGTGAGAGAGAGAGAACTTCTATATTTATATACCGCAACAAACAAATTAAACTGTTAAGACGCGGTGCCCTGTTAGGGCTGTACTGGAGAATATTGTAACAGGGTGAGGGGTGTAAGTATAGTACGAATAGCCAATAGGTCCACGTTTGAGAAGTTTTGGTGCGTGTGTGGATTCGTTTGATGTCCAGGCTGAATATGATATGATACACTTTCTCTCCTTCCTCCTCCTCTTCCTGTGCCTCGTCTCCTCCCTCCCTCCCGAGTCTTTGTGACTTTCGAATACGGACTTGCTTCGGTTTTACACGGGCGAATAGCTAATTATTTTCGTAGGGCGTAAAATGATGCCTATTGCGCTCAATACGTACTGCATCATCGAAGTCGAAGGACATTCGGGCGACATGGACATATCATTCGATTCGAAGTAGCGACTGACTATGAGAAGCATCGAGAACGCCCATAAATATCCAGGAAGAGGAACGCGGAGAGTAAAGTTTAATTTCTCAGAGGGAATGAGGCTCAGTTGCCAGTTGATCTCCCACAGAACAAAATATCGGACCTCAATATTAATCATGATGAGACGTCATGAGGTGTTGTGAAGGAGTCAGACATTAAAACACCATGACAACTTGCTGGCTGCTCGAGAATATCGCGTAGATACACGCTCATCAACTTGAACGCCCTGAGGCTGTGGGAGCTCGGCGAGAAGCTCATGACGGAACGCCTTGGTGCTTTTTGGTTGCTTGAGTTTCAGCCAGCAGCTTCGCATGACTTATTCGAAGATGGGGTATGAGAGTTATTACTGAATAAGAGGCCATACTGTCAATGGTATATTTCAGAGATTAATTGAATAGAGTAAGTAATATCGTCCTAACCTTAGTCCACTCTCTCCCTAAAACACATTGATTGGTAATGTTGAGATACACATTCCACCGCCTGTGATGCAAACCCCACTGCCGGGTCCCGCTTCTTCAGAATCCTAGTGTCATCAGACACTACATTGGCTACGAAGCCAACATGAAGCTGTCAGCAGGATAGATCAGTCCAAGCCATCTTCAATAGCTCGCTGCTGCTCCTTTTGAAACACTAGTCTTCGATGAGCAACAATCACCGACACACAGGTCTGGCATGACCGGAACTAATGAGGTGCAGGTGTGACGTGGCATAGGAAAGTATAGTGGTCGACATTAGTATTGAAGCTGTAATGATAATGGAGAGAACTTGTCGAGCAGTCTGAATGAGGTTTAGCGGCATGGTTGGAGTTTGACATGGTAGTGCAAATAACAGAAGCTCCATCATGCGGACTTGACAAGGTGAGGTCGATCCTTGACTGGGACCGTACAGTGAGACGATACTTTGCACTGCGTTTGAAAAGCAACATTAGATGAATGGTTAGAAATACAAGATGCTTACTACATGCCCGAGCAGTATTATGAGCGTGAAGGACAAGCGAGAATTCCAGGTCCTATACGCAGATAATTCACGTATTAATCGAGGATTCGAAATGTTAACTTGAAGAATTCATTGCGAGTTGATTGCGAGCGATCATGCATCATGATGTCACGCAGAGTGCCGCGTCAATTTCACCTGCAGCCTGGGAGGGTCCCAGTCCATTTCAAGCGGACCTGACCATACATAGGCGCCCACCCGTCTGCTCGAGCATATCGCAAGAACGACAGCTACCTCTTGACAACATGTCTACCATAGCGAACATACCTTTCGATCTTCTGCAACCAATTCTCGTGCATTTACCTGATCGAAGGCATTTGAGTGCAGCCGCACTAGTCAGCCGGGCATTCAATCGCGCAGTGACACCACTTTTGTACAGGAGGCTCGATTCACAAGTGAAACGAAATGTGCAGTCACTCTTCTTCTCGTAAGTATACATCTAACCTATATTTACTATAATCAGATCCTTCACCATCCCTCTGCAACCCTTCTCAAACGACCAGAATTGGCACAGTATGTCTGGCATGTGACGGAGACAGGCAAGTGGTGTGTGGTTTCAGACTTGTAATTGACTTGATCGCCCCCACCATACAGGCGCAGTGCAGAACTTGCGACAAGTTATTCCTCAGATCACTGAGGATATTGTTGCAGCGCTTAGACTTTGTACAAATCTCACATCCGCAACTTGGGTAGATGACACGTTGACTCCGGAGGCAAATTTTCTACCCATATTGGAAGTCTTGATGACGCTACCCTTGCGGGAGCTTACCATACACACCCAGTATGATCCAGGAGAACGAGTTTGGGCCCGGCTCAATACTATTCAGGGAATTCGTCGCTTATCAGTATGGTCTTTAGAGTGGGGCCCCCCGCGGGTGCTTCAAGGATGGGCTGATTTGTTGAGCTCCTCTCTAACGCACCTTGAACTCGGCGTAAGTGAGCTTTATTAGTTCCCTTTTTTCTTTCCTTATTCCGTTCACAGCGTTGTGCAGGTGTTCCTGCGACCATCCTCATCTCTGTCTTCATGAAACTTCCTCTTTTACAAGAGCTCTGTCTCAAGGGTGCTCCAAGCGCCGCAATCCCAGCTATAATTGCTTGTTTGCCCAATCTGATAGCCCTTGACACGGAATATCTGGGCTCTGGAAATTACCACCCACCGCTCACACCGTTGCCCCGCTTGCAACGCCTAAGAGTTCAAACAGGATCAGTGGATATCGATGGACCGCAAAAACTATGGACATGGATGAGGATATTGCTTCCGCACCAACAAACTTTAAAGTCATTCACGCTAAATGCATTTGCAGTGCACGGCCAGATAACCATTCCGCGCCCATTCATCGTGAATCTTACCGGCAGACATGGAAAGTCACTTCAAGATTTTGCTGTGGGCGTTGCGCAGTTGACATTAGAAACCGTATCCTATATGTGCTCAACGTGCCCCCAGCTTGCGACGTTTGAATGTTCTGTGGCGAGTCCAGACGTAGTATGTGATTCTTGTTCGTATCGGGAAGATAAATATCCAGTTAATTGCTGATTTGTCTAGGACTCAATTGCAAAAGCAATTGAGGCGGGGCACAACCTTCGGACTCTCACGCTTCATGTCTCTTGGATCCCTGATGACAGCGTTGATTTACCTCCGCAGTTTGAAAAGTACTTAGGGCCCACAGCAATGTATGCAGGTTTTTCCTATCTTGCCAGCGAGGGCAAGGCGACTCGTTTCACAGAGGAGCACGCTCGCGCCTTGATGCTCCAGACACGCCTTCGTAGCATTGGCATAGGGGATCAGTCATACACAGTGAGTCTACACTGTTCTAGCTACATGCCTTCGGTAGTTGGGCTTTGACTTCGTCGTCAGAATTAGCCGACATTCTAATCTGTCTTCTTTAGGGTCGGTGGGTTCGTCGGGACTGTTTTTCCAAGGTCACACAGGATGTCGGGAAAGAAGGAAACGTCGTGCTAGAGGTCGTTGGGGATCTATCCGTCTAGTTTTCTTGTCACCTGTCATACTGATTCAGATTACTTCCGTAGCCTATGTGCCATATCACCGAGCTTGCGTTGATGAACTGAGTGTAGCGAAGAAAGCTCCAATCAATAATTATATCACTTCTGGAAGAAAATAAGTATGTCTATTAAGGATGGGGTATGCATATCTCTGCTCAAAATACGGAATGACTACTTGCTTGTGGAGTCGATACAAGTGGTAAAGTGCGAGGATTTAAAGTACGGGACATGATTGATTCACCATCAACCAGATCGATATTTCATAATGATGTCTTCTTTGTCATCCCATGTGGCTTCATGGGTTTATGGTCTCCTGAGCCTCGGGAACATAACGGGTGACCTGGTATAGGTAGCACCATAGGCAAGACATGTGGCATGGTTTTCCAGACATCGCAACAAGACTTGGTATTGACTAGGAACAATCCAGTACAGGTGGTGACATCACGGCACGGGTAGTATCCTGTTCAGCAGCAGCTGAGTCCATTAACTCCCACTCCATCTAGAAACCCGAGGAACGGAACCTTAAGGTGCGCACAACAGGGAGAAATAGGAGACCATCAGGGCATCGGCGGGTAGCGTACAAAACCCCAAATGGCATTTCGACTGAATCTTGGCAGTTGAAAGTGAAAGACGTCATTGGTATGGTCGTAAATGCTCAAGCGCTCAAGCCTGGCACTGCGCTGTTGCTATGTGGATAAAATTGTGAATGTGTCGCTTGAATATCTAACACGTTTCAGGGGAGTATACCTGAATGATTTTGTGACTTGCCGCTTGTCCATAATTTGTCGTAGGGGTGAGAGTACGCGTTTCTAGTGGAAAAAATTTGCGAGTGTGATGGTGTGTATGCGCGCCTCCTTCCGTAAGTTCAGGGATAATGGACAGATCAGCGTGACGAAAGACTTTGGGGCCATGTCCGTCCAACAAATTGGGAGCGTTGCCAGTTGGCGAGTCAACATCGGTCGTGTCAAATTTGCAAACATGCGACGGAGATAGAACTGGAGTTGTGAGCTCTCTACATATTCACTCCCAAATTATTGAAGCAGCTGGCAGCACCAACGAAAAAACTCGTACATCTCATTCGGTAGTGGCTGTTCCACTTTCTTCGCATTTGATTCGCGAGGCGAGAACCAGCTGTCGACGCGCACTAGATTTATGTTCCGCGATGCACGCATTGGAATGCGAGGCTCAGATATCCAGATTGCTCTAATTTCTTCTAGGTCGAATGGAGTTAAGTGTGGGATGGGGGCTTCCTGGGTCGGAATGTCGACTTCCTAGAACTCAGATTTGATAGAGTGGTGCACGCGCTTTGGCTTGGAAATAGCTACAGAGTGGTCCCTGTTGGCAGGAACATTAACTGACTTGGAATTGTGACTGCCCGGAATTTGGCCGCAGCGGTCCAATGTGAATTGGACGTTTTTGACGCAACAGCCGGTATCCAGAATGAAAGCAATTATAAGAAGCAAGCGAGTTTGGAAAGCAACGCAAACACGATCCGTCCAGTCGCCGGTCCTACAACCAGATACATGAACTTGAGCTGTCTTCATCTACCTGGACCCGCCTGCGAAGACTCGTCGATGATGATATGTATAGAGTGAACAATTTTGATAGATTCATGGACGGACAAAGCAAAAGTTACTTTTGACTCTGACGCGTCAATATCATTATATTACATAATTGGCTGCTTACCCCATGTTGTCACGATTTTGGCCAAATATCGCACAGTGACGTGACTTGGCCTGAATATCTGAATCAAACTATGTCCTCGCCCAGTTGTGTTCTTCGGCTTCATCCTCCTCGTGTCTTGATTTTGGTGAATTTGTATGGCATACGATGTGGAAAAATGTGGAGCAGGGGTGACTATCCCCCCAGCCATTATCGTCGTCCTACCTTACCTCGTCAACCTTACCGGTTGCGAGACATTCAAGTGCCAGGGCGTTCTGACTGACCTCGATGAAGTTAACCACCTCTATCGGAACTCAACAGTCTTGCTGCCAGCCCTATCAAAATGCATCGATATCCCTAGTTCGGGATTCAGCATGTTACTCTTTTATCGTCTGATTTGCGCCATCTGCCGCTTCATTTTCTATGAACACGATGTGCGTCATAACGCGCTGGAAACCGCTGTGGAACTGGTGGAGCAAGGTCATATCGTATTCCTGACCCAGTCTGCACGTTTTTGCACATCCCTCAATACACTTTCTATGTCTGGTAACACCCTTGGCGTCAGGGTTAGGGCAGCTCACCTTCATATTCGCAACGCGCCCACCTGGCTCGCGTATCTGGTGGTGTCTCGCTGCTGAGTCCACGCTGCTTCCTCTACATGCGGCAGGACCATACGAGCAGAAAAGAGACAGCTTGTCTCACATCACATCTTATCTTATACCCCCATTTTGTAACACTTGTTTGTGCGAGATTGCCAGTTTTTGGATGCGTCCTTGCAAGCATATTGTTGTCATTGATCCAGGGAACTCGAACAGAGGGAAGACGTTCCAATATAACGCCCCTGAACTAGCCATTGTCGCCCAGCGTCTTGCTCCCGTCGCACAACGCAAATGGCCAGGGTGTACTTGATGCACTATACCAGAACCATGCGAGTTTTCGCCATGCGCGACGGGCCGTCGATAATCAAGGACATCATTGGCGGAACCTGGCGTTGGCATTCTTGTCAGTTAGTCAAACTACCGTGGACGATGAGAAGAGTCCTGACGAATTTATCCATCTTTTGGCGATGCAATTCTCCGGATTTCGCAGTGTGATCAGTTCTATATGCGGTCTTTTGACGACGGCGTTGCACGGCAGGTTGTGTCTGTTTTTACCGCAACCTGGTCCATGGTTCATATTGATAGGGCCGCACACCATTGCATTAGCATTGCACAAGGTGTTGCGCCAAAAGATTCCACCCGAACAACAGATCTTATTTGTTCACATAGGTGTCTAGTTTGAAGCTCAATTCGTTATATCATTGCATTTTCTGATGTCCTGATTGTTTTCGTTCCATCGCCACAATGCTTCTGTTGTCGCATTACGCATCAATGCAGCACGTTACAGTATCGTTGATCACGATCACACCTTTGGAATTCAATATTCAAGTGACGAGACCGATGCCTTGACTTTCCATCTTATAACGTATGATCAAAGTTACAAATGAAATAGCTGTTTAAACAAAAAAATTATGCTTTATCTTGGGCTTTGTCGCCCCCATGACGACTTCCAAAATTATAATTACAGCAAAGGCATTGCAGAAGAATAGAATCCAATCCACCACCTTCAAATGAAAGCTTCACAAGATCAACTTTGCAGGTGACAAAGTCGTGGATACTTGAACAAGGCCGGTCCCACTACGTTCACCCCCAACCCAACGAACAGAACCTTGGATAAGTCCCCTGCTGCGGGATGAAGTCACGTGACGTTCACGCCCTTTGCCTGCCGGATCCTCAACTCTATGCGGCTCAAGAGAAGGCCCGATGAATGAGGATACAGAGAAAGAGCCTTCGAATGCGCTATGGAGGTGTACAGTCGCCGGAGCATTCGTGGTTCTTGCCATACTGTTGAGCTGAGAATAGACTGGCGAGTCGACATAGGCGAGTATAAGCGGGGCGTTCGCGGTCTGTACATCAACTCCGAATTCTCCGGTATATCCCGAGGCAGTAGTCAAAGATACACGTGCATCGAGGGGCCTGAATGTGACGACGAAGTATTTGATATATTGAAGGATGAACAGGAGTCAGAATGAGTACTCACGCATTTGTGGTTGTCATGACCAATTCAGATGGCTTTGCAGATTCGTTGTGAAATAAGTCAACATGTGCGTCAATGGCCATGTTGGCAGTAATGAGTTTAAGAGATGACGTCGAATGAAAGTGTCCTTTGATGAGCCCGTTAGCCGTGGCAAAAATACCTGTCTCAGCTGCCACAGACTATGAAGACTTCAACCATTAATATTTAAACCTCTATATGATGTAGCACGAACCTGGACGTTGATCGGGGAATTTGTAGTACTTAACGAAATACTACCAAAGAAAACAGTGTCCGACAAAGCCGCAACTTTATGGCTGAAAAGAGGCGCAAAGGTCTCTAAACTCTTGATGTAGAGGGCATCCTCGTTCGCGCTGGCGGGTAAAGTCAATGTGACATCAAACATGAGTAGATCCTTGTCGTCCGAGCCAGGAATCCAGCTATTTGAAGTCTGTGACCCATGGTGTATTAGTACGGCGCGATATAGTGTTTAAGAAAAAAACTTGCGTAGATACCGATTCCATTCTGGGTTTTCTGGCGCTCGAGGCGGCAAACATTTGCACGTTCAAAAGCCTTTTCTTTGAAGTATGCGGCGCGCACGCGTACGATGACATCATCTGAGACATCCGTGGACTGCTCCACGGTGACATGGCCGTACCGGAAACCACCCCGAGAAATGAGGTACAGGGAGTCAGAGCCGACAGGAAGGGTGAAAAGTGACTCGCTGCCAAAAGGGAACTGCTGTGCCCATGATGGTGATTCATAGTATTCGTCCCACTCTGTGCTACCAATGCACCTGATGACTGCCCCATCGCTGGGATCAGGGTGGCCGGGTTCATTTAAGGCTGTTGAAATCTGCAGCGCACATAAGTTGATTTCTAGTCCCGATGGCCAGAGAAAATCCCAACCTTATAGCAGTCTGAGATGCTGCGCACAATGTTGGATCCAGGATGGGTAACCGTAAACAAGGGAAAGAGCAGCAAGCTCACGACACCGATACCAAAAAGCCTAGCTGCGATAGACTGGCGGGGCCGATCCACAAACTGCGATTCGCAATTCTGGCTATTGATAGTGGCGGTCTGTACTGATTTGAAGTTAACACATTCGACTCGAGTTTGTGCAACTTCTTTCTTGTCTTCGTTCATCCTCGTCAGGCGGCGCTTTTATGAAACCCAAGAGAACGAGCTGGGCGAAATGCATAGCATGATGTACATAACTGCAGATATACAGTAGATCTGCGCGCCACCGTCAAAGAGTCCACGTGAAACATACTGCGGGCGCAGCGTGCTGGTGATGCCGCGCTGGGCCGCTAGCAGTGTCAGTAATAGCCTACTGATACTTGGCATGAGAGCTCAGGTTGATTAGTTTTCTAAAATCATCAAGATATATCTGTTGAGTAACAATAATATCATCAGCATCATTGTCACAATCTTGCAGAAGATTAGGAGCTGTGCATTGAAGAGTCGCGAGTGTCAGCACGTGGACTCGGTTCGAGTCGGATTGATTTTTACCCTCTTTCACCAGTTCAAATTTGACCAGTTATGAGAACATTGACACTGACAGATCCGGGGCCCTGTTGTCATACCCATACCGAGCCTAGGCTATCTCAGGCTGTAAGAGGAAGTGACTCCGACTCGCAAACACTGTCGTGCAGTGGTGACATAGGCTCCGTCCTCTGACAGCCTGTCCTGAGATTGTAGGCTTCGCCCTTGTGAAGTAGCTGTGACTGTGGAATGATAGTGGCGGCGGTGAGCTCGGGTTCTCCCATGTCACGTTCCCAGCAGGAATTCTCGAACACCTGCGCGCCCAATTGGCTGGTTGAATATTTTGATGCCGCTCCGTCACGTGGCTGTTCTAAACTCTAACGGCACTGCACCTATCACACCTTGGTGACATGCCACAGTTATTTCTACCACACTTCTACGAGCATACGCTTCACCCTCTCTCACGCAGTTTTGAAGACATAGGGAAGACATTCGTGTTATCAGCTCTCGCTCAAACCCGTCCAGCACGTTCGGACGTTGTATCTGCTGATCTGATCGTCTTATACTAAAGTACGTATGTTCCTTGAAACATTCACTATTACGAATGTAGGCGGCGCTTTGTTCCCGAGTTTCAGATTGTCCCCATCATCAGATGCATCGCCGACAGGCTGATAACGTTAAGCGCCTAAAATCCCCAAAAAGATTCAGTGCAGCATCAGCCATACCAACCCCATTACTCTCGACTCTCGGTGCCTAGTAGCCTAGAAACATCTACAGGCACAGCAAAAGTATTGTAACTTGCCCGTCCGTCTCATTTGCCGAGTCCTCGGACAACGTGCAATCCAGGATGGTCCAATAGCGGGCCGCGTTGATGTTCCTGAGTGTGCAGTCAAATACTAGGTACATGGTCCCTTATTTACTACCTCGTCAGGTCACGAGCACTAACACGGGGAGGGACATCATGTCGCTAGGCATCAGGGGTGTAACGTTTTGAGCAACTATGAAGGTTGCTCAAGACATGCCTTCCTGTTACGCAAAAAGGTCATTGAATCTGTGTCCGAGGAGTCAAATCTCAAATGCCGTGCGCACAATCTCCTTGACCATGATAGTACTCCCTGCGGAGGTGGATGAGTGGATATAAACACCTCCGTCGCAGCAGGTAAAGTTTCGGCTCGCGGCTTAAATTAACCATTGTGATGCGACACCCACTGCTTGCAAGATTGTAGGGTGTGCATCAGTCTTCTTCCCATTATGGTTGTGGAGCATTTTGTATGTTCCTTTCGTGCTTCGCGGGGTGCCTATCTTGGGCGCCTTTGTCTGAGTCTCTTGACTATGACTCCGCCGGTTCGTTGCCCAATTTTACGTCGGGAAACACTCGCGGGAGGACATATTTGGAAGTTGTGACTCTATGATAAGGGACATACGGTGGAAAACCAGGTGAAAGTAATTCCAGTGAGCGTCTTAACATCGCTGTCAGAAGAGCAAGAAGTCTGTGCTTGCTAAGGCATAGTGCATTGCGTTCCTCTTTTAGCGTTATAGGGCTCTCTCCCAATCAAGCTGTGGGCTTGCGTTCATTTACGTCTTCGGTGAGCTTTTGTTTGGCTTCCCGATGTGGTATACTTAGAAGCGTCAGGCTATGTATTGTTCGCGTTCTCATATGTAAAGTCTCGGTCATAGCATGAGTATTGCGAAACATATGAAAGCATATGACTGATCACCTTCAATCCCTCAGGAATGATGATCTGCGCCAAAGAATGGAGTGAGAGCCGTACAGCGTCTATTTGAAAATTTCCAGTGTCCCGTAACCTCACCGTAAGCCGCTAAAACAGGGAAGAGTATGGTGTCAATAACTTATCGCTTGCGCGAGTACGGACCAGGATGACGAAATTATATTCAGTGGCGGACGCCTTTTACGGCGGTGTCTGCATCTAGGCTGGGGTCATCTCCGTGAGCAGAGCGAATTATATTAGATGGCTCAGAAACAACGTAGTTAGGAGTCCAGTACGCCTATCATAAGCTTGGGAGGTGCTCGGACGTAGATATGTAGCCGCTGGTCACATATATAGTGACGTGCATTGACACGCTGGGTCTGCACGAGTTCTCCTATCAGGGCGTAAGCGAGGCGCGCTATGCCTTTCACAGATAAGTTTAGTGATAGTGGCAATATGCAAAGACTGGGTATGAAGTGAAAAGGTTCAGGTTCAAAGATAACTCTGATGGCTTCTTGAGCAAGCTAGTACTGACTGTTGTAATAGGCGATTAATCGCCCAATGGTGCACACCTTCAAGATTTTGTTGAAGGACAGCGGGGACTACATCTAGCAGTAGTAGTATGCATGGTGTAGGGTGCCAGGCACACGCGTAGCCACTGTCAAAATGAAATAGTACTGAAAATGACAGCAGTGGGTGCAGCGTGTGGGTGCCCTGGTGTGCCTCAGGGCTAGCGGCAAGATTGAAATGAGGGAGATGATCGAAAGCTGGGAAGGAGAGCAGCAGCAAGTAGTACTGCAGACCTATCAAGACTATTAATCGTCTAATAGTACCAGTACAAAGTACCGCAGAGAGTAGTTTTGGTCCATAGATTGGGCGGCCGGAAGGGGCGGCGGCTTTGATAACCAAATTTAGGTTAAAAATCTGAAAAGGGCTGAAAATAAAATTAAAATGTGAAAAACACGCAAAAATATTAACCAGGAACATGGGAAGGTTGATGTGCCTGAGAAATGTGATTGGTTTAGTGGTGATCCTCTAGTAGCGGTCCACTTTCAGTCCTCCCACAAGTCCTTTCCCTCCAAGTCCCTTCCCTTGTCCTCATATATCCCCCCTCCCGTCCTCCTCCTCATCGTCCTCCACGACACCGAGCTACTTATCGACAACATTCATAAGATACCCTCATTGGCGTTCAACGGTCCAACGTATTACCCGGTCCTCTTCTGACTGATGTCCGGCAGACCATCATCTTCAGCTGGTGGCTCCCGCCCCTTCACAGCCTCAGCTTTCCGTACATCTTCAGCTCGTCCTCCTACTTCTGCAGGCGCATTTGAACATGACCACCAGTATACCTATGACAATGCTTATATCGAGGAGGAAGAGGAAGAGGAAAGCGACACAGAGGACCTTTTTGCCTTTCTCCCTCCTTCAACCGCAGACCAACAGCGAGACATAGAGAAGCAGCGTGCCGCTGATTTATCTCGAATATCACCAGACTATGCAAATGTTTTCGCGAACGCGGTTCCCATCAGACGCCCCCCCACTTGTATATCCCGCGCCCACCTTTCACCCCTGGGCTCATTTCTCCTCTGAAACAGCCGGCCCCTCCCGTCCTTTCCCTGTACCCATATCTCAGGTTCCAGTAGAAAGTCCCCCTTCTACCGCATCACACCAAGGCGCAAGCGACCCGTATCGTATGCGTCGACTGAGCACAGCCCTTTCGAGTCCAACCAGTACCCACCATTCACGGCCTAGTGTCCCGAATTCCCGCAAAATACGCGTCAGCCTAACCTCTAGCCAACCCGAGAAGTTCGTTGAGGAGGACCTTCGTAACAGTTCACAGAGGACACGGCATCCTTCATCAACACTTGGGGATTCAACAACTTTGAGCATAACTCCTAGCATGCTGGAGCAAGGACAGTCGCGATGGCTCAATAAAGTGGGTTTTTCGTTTTTGTACGGCAATTTTCTCAACATTCTGTATTTCGGCGTAATACAGGATGGAGTTTGATTTTGACGCCGTAAATGAAGAAGACAGTCCATTTCCCGAAGTTCGTGCATCTGTCTCCAACATTGACGACCCAGAAATGCCCGCTATGACGTTACGGATGTGGTTAATTGGTCTGGTTCTTTGCATGACCGCTAGGTGAGTTTTTTTCAGGGCATGGTTCTTGCTTATAGTCTCATGGTTTCTAGTGCGATGAACCTTTTCTTCAACTTCCGGCAACCTGCACCGAGTGTCTCTCCCCTTGCCCTTTTGCTCGTATGCTATCCGATTGGAAAATTCTTCGCTTTTGTCCTCCCCATCACGACTTATCGTCTCCCACGGTATCTTGGCAGTTATGAGTTTTCACTCAATCCTGGGCCATGGAACATCAAAGAGCATGTTTTGGTATACATTATGGCAAATGTTGCTATTAGCGCACCTTATGCCATTAACGCCATTGTGGTCACTCAGCTCAACTACGGCGTTCAAGTGGATTACTGGTTCAGTGTACTCCTAGTAGTTGCCACGCAACTTACAGGGTTTGGTCTTGCAGGGATATGCAGACGCTTTTTGGTTTGGCCTGCGAGCATGGTTTGGCCACAGAACTTGGTGACGTGTACTTTATTGAATACGCTTCACGCGGAGGACGACGAAGAACCAGGGTCGATGACTCGCTACAGATACTTTCTTCTTGTCCTTGGTGGCGCGTTCTTCTTCTACTTTATTCCTGGTAAGAGTTTTTCCAAGCTCAATCTGGGTAGATTTTGATGAGTTTTTAGGCTACCTCTTCAGTGCTCTCTCAGTGTTTTCTTGGATGTGTTGGATACTGCCGGATAACATTCCAGTCAATCAACTATTTGGCGTCGACTCCGGCTTGGGCATGACAATAGTGACGTTCGACTGGTCACAAATCTCGTGGATCGGCAGTCCCTTGATGTTTCCATGGTGGGCTGAAGTGCACATCTTCTTTGGCTTCGTTCTTTTCTTTTGGATCATCACACCGATATTATACTATACCAACGTAAGTCCCCTCTGCCCCTACCTTCTATCCTTCGTTTCTGACTTTGTCACAGACGTGGGATCTCGCCTACTTCCCATTGAACGATAGTAATCCATATGATCGCTACGGTAGAATATACAATGTGTCGGCTGTGTTGGATGCCTCCAACCGCTTCAACCTCACTGCCTACGAGAACTACTCTCCGCTTTATCTTCCCGCGACTTATGCAATGACCTACATGCTTGCATTCGCCCTATCGACATGCGTACTCGTGCACACGATCCTTTACCATGGCCGAAGTTTACTGAACGGGATGAAGAAGATTCGCGTAGAGCAGGATGACATTCACGCGAAGCTCATGCGCAACTACCCTGAGGTGCCAGATTGGTGGTATCTCGTGTGCTTCTTCGGCTTTTTCCTCCTCATGGTAGTCGTTGTTGAGGTAAGCGCACTCCCCTTTTACATGCTGAATTTTGTTCATCGGCTGTTTGCAGGTGTGGCATACGTCAGTACCTGTGTGGGCCTTGCTGTTATCCGTGGCATTGCCAATTCTATATGTCTTGCCGTCCGGGTTCATTTACGCAATGACTGGGCAAGGGGTATGCATGCTTCCGCGCTGCATTCGAGAATAGGAATGCTGATGTCCGATCTATACAGATCACGCTGAATCTGCTTGCGCAGATCATTCCAGGGACTTTAATGTCGGGTGACCCTGTCGCGAACATGGTACGTGGTCGAATTGCAGCATTTTGCGAGGAGTTTGACGTAGCCATCCAAATTTGTCATAGATCTTCAAGGCATACTCCGTTCAGACATTGTCGGAAGCGACCTCGTTTGTACAGGATCTCAAGCTTGGTCATTACATAAAAGTTCCTCCAAGAGCCACGTTCCTTGGTAAGCAGTGCACTTTTGATTGTCACTTGATCGCCTGACCAAGGGTGTTCCATGCAGTGCAATTCGTGGGCACCCTGTTGGCGTCATTCATTCAGATCGGTGTCAAGCAGTGGATGTTCAACAACATTCCGGACATCTGCACCCCAAATCAACCCAGTTTCTTGACGTGTCCACACAATCAAGTGTACTACACTGCATCAGCAATATGGTACGTCTGTCTTTCATTTCAGTTGCTGTGTCTTTTCTCAATGATGCGTGTTTGTAGGGGACTTATCGGGCCCACGCGGCAGTTCGGAAAAGGGACGCTCTACTATCCGGAGTTGTATGCCATCATTGTCGGCGCTTTCCTACCCGTTCCTTTCTGGCTGTGGCAACGGCGGTACCCGAACTCATGGGTCAGGTTTGTGAGCACACCTGTGGTGCTCAACGGTGTCTCGTATATCCCGCCCGCGGCCGGCATCAACTATTCTGCCTGGTTCGCAGTCGGGTTTGTATTTCAATATCTAATAAGAAAACGGAACTTCGCATGGTGGAGCAAATTCAACTACGTGACTAGCGCAGCTTTGGACAGCGGTATGTGACTGCCCTTGCCTTGCCTGATTTTTGCTAACGGTGGAGTATAGGCACTGTTCTGTCATTTTTTGTAATATTTTTCACGTTAGATGTACGTTTCCGTTCTGATCTTCGTGGCCAACATTTATTAAACGTTGCCTACAGTTTCCAAAAGGTGGCCTCTATATCAACTGGTGGGGAAACACCGTCTACACGAAAAGTGCGTTCTTGTGCTCGTTCCGATCGATCGGTCGGTTCTAAGATGGTGTTTTTTTTTCAGCCGCGGATTGGAACCGTCTGCCACTGAAAGCCATCCCGTCCAATGGAATACCTTTAGATTAATGTATTTAGTTATCTGCAACAATATGACTTCATCTAGGACCCAATGCGACAGCGGATGTGATTGGTGCTTTACGTCGATCTCAATCCTAATGAAACAGGCGGTGCAACAGGTGTTATCGAGGCGAATGGGGTCTTCGATATATTGGTTCATGAAATAGGCACTAAATTAGATCTAGACCCCACCACACCATGATGGAAGAGAAGCACAACTGCGTGCCAATGATAAACGCTCAGAGAACTCGTGCACGCGCCGAGAAGCACATTCCCCAAGAAACCTACTTTTGGTAAGATAGAAAGCCCAGGAGCACCCAAAATGTGAGCTGTGCAAGGACGCGGGGCCGAAGAAAGATGCACTATCTGACTATGCACGTTCTCAGTAAGTAATGGTTAGGAGACAGAACACTGTAATCATTCCGGCACTGAGTACTGAATAACGACACGTGTGGCAGCGGGGACGCATGGGTCACGTATGACACCCTGAAAGTGAATTACACAAAATGATGATCGCGGCGGGAATCTAACCTCCCCGTCCACGCCCTCGTCCACGTTGTCCGCTACCTCTTGGACCTCCACGACCTAATCACAATCAATTAGGACCGATATGGTATGATGGAGCAAAATGAACAAACCTCCTCTTAATGGAGTACCTCGGCCTGTGTGGAAATTACAGTAGCATAACGATATTCCGTGAAAACGGCGTGTGGTGCAAGGATAATGGACACAAGCGAACGAACGATCATGATCAGTGTGCCGAACCTAACACTGCAGGGCGATTAGTTCAGACGCACCTCCTCGCATACCTGAACCTCCTCCCCGCGCACTTCGGCCAGCTTCTCGTGCTCGGGTCTGTTCCTCTTTTACAGTATCTAGCAACGTGTCCGGTACACGCAGGTATTTTATCTGGAGGTTGTTCAACTGCACTGATGTTATCAAAAGGAATGGTTGAACGTACCGTGCTGCCACGAATATAACACTCCTTCAACTTCCAGAATCTATCGCCGTCTGCGCTTGTTTGGTACACCTCCCGTAGTGTTATATTCATGAAATTATCGCAATTGACGAGGTGACCGTTGAATGTTTCGCCATTTTTCAACTCTACAAGCTGTGATCGTTGAATCAGATATAAAACAGAGCGGATAGTGAGCCTTGTTTTAGTCAGATAGATGTGCATACCATAGGCTTGTTTTGGGCTGCAGTCAGCAGTGATAGAGGCAACTACACGTTGAGAAAGTCATCAGTAGGTGTATACAGATTCAAAAGGCATATACCATCTTATATGGCAAGAGTTTTATCACTTCTTGGGCCGTGCTCGATAGTCGCGTCGAAAGACGTTGGTAGTATTATGATGCTAAATATCATCTGTGGCTGTGCTGCACAGCTGACTTTGACATAGGAACACGAGGATACTAATACAAGTACATAAACAAGTTGATATACCCCAAGCTCAAATCACCAATTTGACACGACCATTTGACGTGTTAACAGTAGAATATCCATCGATCTCTTTACTCTCGCTCCAGTAGGCTGACCCTTCGAGCTTATTTCGCTCTCGCTGACTCTGAGTTGCCGTTACCTGTCTGTGACGTCCCTGTCCAGAAGGGTCCTCAACAGTCAGCTTCTCTAGTATGGCTCTTCCGTTAGAAGTGGCCTAAGTTAAAAGAGCCTTCGAAAGTGCTGTACAACTTGACATCCACTGCCGCGTTAGAAGAGCCGATGCGCGAATTGAGACTTGAGTTGACAGGCATGTCGGTATATTCAAAAGTGATGGGCGCGTTTGAAGTGCGCGTTTCGACTCTGAAGCTGCCGCCGTGGACCAGAGTGTGTGACAAGATCAACATTGGCATTTATTTTACTAAAACGGGAGGTTAGATGGTGGAACTGTGATCTTGCAAATTATATACCCGTTGCTTGTTAGCATCTTGAGTTTGCTGGCGGTTTCATTCTCTCGGTTGAGGAGTGAAACCGACGCTGTAATGGGGGCATTCGAAGTTACGAGCTCGAGAGAAGAGGCAATATTGAAATGCCCTTTGATGCCGCCATTGCTGGAGCAGATCAAGCCATTCTCAGCGGTGACAGACTGATCGCCAAATATCTAGATGAGCAATTTCAATAAAACAAGAAAATAGAACAACCTTTGCATTTATGTATCCATTCGATGTTTTGAGTGAAATACTATCGAAGGAAGTGGTGTTCCAGATATGTGCGACATTTTGACTGTAATTGGATGTATCTGTCTCGAATGCTTTGACATGCAGAGCATCTCCATCCTTCCCGGCGGGCAGCATGATCTTCACTTCAAATCTTAGCTGTTGTCCATGTCCAGGGAAGTACGAAAGTGTGGGGGCCTACATGAATTCATTGAGACGAAGGTTTAACAAATAAAGATTGAAGTATTTACATAGATACCAACACCATTCTCGCGTGTCTTTCGTTCGAGACGGTAGACATTGATGCCTCTCAGTGCTTCGCGAGTGTGATAGCCAACCCGTACATGGACACTAACTTTATCTGTCGGCTGGTCGGACTGCTCGATTTCAACATGGCCAGCTTGAGAACCCTTCGTGAACAGGTAGAGTGTGTCAGAGTCAACAGGGAGCTCTAGGAATACTTCGGCACTGTGGGGAAAGTGATTCATGCTTCGGCCAGATGATTCCCAGTCGGAGCCACTGATACATTGGTGGACAGTGCCAGCTGTTGGGACAGGATGAGATGGTTCACCATTCGAGGACTGAATACAATGATTATTGAAGAACTGATCAAATACGTGAGTCAAAGGCATACAACTGAGTGAAATGAAAATAACACACGAGATGAGATCCATGATTGAAGGCCATATTGGTGGAAGACTGTGGTGAATGCAGCCATGAGGAACCAGATAAGTATAGCAACACCAAATGCTTTCCAGAAACGTTGTGCAGGTGACTGGCGATATACGACTACCACCACGTCCGTTATGGGTTGATATGATGTCTGGGAAGTATACGGAGGGGGTGACAATAGCCCTGAAGTATTAGTACTTGAGCCCTCGTGGAGTCCTGCCCTTTGGGCGTCGTGACGATTGCCTTTATCGTCCGTGTGATTTGGGCTTGTTTCAACAATTATCATGCTGGTGATTGTTCCAGAATCCACACACCCGTTATTATAGTATCTTTGTGTGCGCCGATGTGCTGCAGTAGTTGGACAGTTGTAAACGTCCTATTGTAATCAAGACGCCTGCGGAGTCATGGTGCGCAGTCCAACTGCAGTGCCACTTGAAGTTGCGCGTGACCTGACCTGTAACATATGATCAAATATTGACACCAGCTGCAATCAACCCATCAACAACTTCAAGTGAACAACTTGAACTTGAGTCGGAGTCTGGCGGCTTCACGATGCGCTGCAAACGATTTCAAAACTCCGCTGCACTTTGGTAACATCAGTCCACACAATAGAGAGCTGTCTCAGTGCTTGAATTGTCTTCCTCGCAGGCACATCACTGGCTAATGACTCGGATAGGTGTGGCTTTTCGAAGATCCTTCTGTCACTTATGTCCTCGGGGTTGATTCGTGTGCAGTGGCGGTCTGGGTCAAGCTGCCGCATCTAGTGGCACTAGTACCCTCAGGCTCATGTGCACTCCTACTCTGGTTCAACAAAAAGTGCTCCGTGTCAGGGTGAATATGTATAGAGTTCAATATAATAGCTGAAATCATCTGGCTATAGCTCGGTGCTGTGGTTGTACTTGGGAGACTCAGAAAGCGAGCGATATTTCTTCACCTTCACTCATGATCCCATTTTGTAGCACCTTTGATGTGTTGCTATCCGGAAAGGTAGCCTCTCTAGCCTTCGCATGAGCCACGAAGGAGCCTTTCCTATGCTTTTAAGTCCAGCAATCGTTTGTTTGAATCCTGGCTTGTTTATCTGCTGACTCTGGGGTTCTGCCGTCCAGCCAATTTGCCAAAACAATATCGGGATTCTGCCCACGATAACATTTTCGGGCAGAGCAGTGCAGAGTCCGTGTCACTCCGCACATATCATGCACTTCTTCCTCGTTGTCGTTACTGCTTTAGCGACATGTATGTCTGTCAGTGCATGCAGCACTTAATTCGGGACCTGCGCTCTGGACAGTGATTACTGCGGTAATTTTCGCTGTGATTTGAAGTCGGTGAGTATGAGCAGTTTATTTTGCATCTAGAACTCAGGCCCTGTTACTCACCCCTTGCATCTTGCAATGTCAATAGCACACCAGTCATTCAAAATTCTGCAATTATTGCACTGTCTAGTGTTGGTCTAGTGATGGGCCGATAGCCAGTCCATAAGCATATCTTGGCAGTGAGCTGTTTCTACTTTCGCGTTGGTGATGTGGCTGATGGCGGCCCGATACGTCACGAGTTCGTTGCTGGGTTGGTCAATGTGGTTCTTCCCAGATGTCCAAATTGGTGGGGCATCATTCAGAGGTTGAGTGTCCATTGCCGAAGTCTGTATTGTGTTTACAGCGGTTGTATAAGTCAAGGCAGGAATTTCGAACGGACTCGAAAAAGTTTCAATGTCCATTCAACATCGTCTCTACTACCAAGAGCATCATTGACGCAGTCGATGCGCATATTGCACCGATGATGAGCGGATGTGGTGCCAGAGGCAGCTAGAGTTGCTGTCTCTGTGGATGGTGGTGTAGTTGTGGAACAGGCTGTGGGTGCCTTAGATTCTGTAGTCGCCGCCGTTACATCTCTCTTTTCGCCCCCTCCACGTAACACGTTACTCGAAGGAGCTTCGCCTTCTACCTCGCCTCCTAGTTCGTGCATCAACGACATAGGCCATTGCACACTGAGTTCTCGCAGGGCACCCACCCCCTTAGGGCTGTTCCTATGGATCCGCACGCCCATCGCTGGGTTGACAGCGCGTTTGTCGTTCGATCATTGGGAGAAGTTGGCAACCGCATTCGCATATTCTGTTCCTGATCGAGCTTGGAGTTTCAGCTTCCCGTTCTGAAGATTCGCTTCCTCCCTCGACAGTGAGTTTCAGCAATGTCGTTGAAGTTGAGGTGGCTGATGACGACGGAGCAATTTTATAGGCATTGATGGCGAGTCCACGACAGACTGCCTATTGGGTGTGTCTAGGAGTTCGTTGAGGAGCATGGAGACACACTTCCTCAGTGAAGGTGACGCCCATTTCCGCAAGCCTGCGATAACCGTTCTCGAAAACCCCAAGATAACTGGCTGCATATCCGCGTCCTTCAGTCTTTCTGAGAAAAGCTGGGAGGAAAGTTCAAATTGAGAAATGACGTCGAAGCGGGCGAAGTGCTTCTGCAAGCTCTCTTACTGCTAACGTGCCGTTAGCGTTTCGCCGAACACTTTCTGGATGACGGGAGACAGTCTCCGACCGATAATTACCTTGGTTTGTGCATCTTTATCCGTTCTTTCCATCATGCTGACGGTTCTTGCTGCGATGGATGTTGCAGCTGGATCCAAGCTGGCGACGGGCCGTAGAGTAAGCATTAACAGGCGAACATGAAGGACTATGGAACCACTGCAGCAGTAGAACTAACCTCTCGATGTAGGCGAGTTCGCCAGCGTTTTAGTGCAAATGCGGCTGCATGGCTGAGTGGAAAGTAACTGCGCATTTGTCGTCGTACGTCTACGGCGCTGACACTATTCAATCTTTCGAATTCCACAATACAGTTCTACTCGAACCTACGAAACCGACAGTGCTTGGGATGGCTCGAAAATGAAATGGCTCATCAGCGTCATCAGAACTAGATTTACATCTATTAAATCGAGTTCTATGTATCTGGTAGAGGAGGTCCAAAAAACAGATGATTTGATCAGGCACAGCTTTGCCAGTAACTGTCTAGTCCGTTTGTTTAGTCCCAGCAATGATTAATGATTGTTCATGTCATGAGCTTTTGCATCGCATGCGGCGACTGTCAGCTTGTCCATTTTCAAGCTTGTGCTGCCCACTGTCATTCCCTCCTATCACATGATATGCAAGCACTTGTAATGATAAAATGACTAACAATGTCTCCCGCCCAAGAACTATACAAGCATGTCGTTGGCTATACCTCTCAGCTCCTTCACAGCAACAGTGACCCCCTCTCTCTGCTCTATTAGGCCATGCCCTTCCAACCCTTCGATAAGATCATCCACATCTCTGATAAGCAGCTCGAGTTCAGGCTTTGAAGCAATATACATGTACTTCTTTGTTCCTTCCACAAGAATGGGAAGGAACTCGACACAGTGTGTGTTGTCGATTGTAAGGAAAGTAGAATACCATGCCTTTCCCATCAGGTCCCACCACTGTTGCACTGTGATGGAACTGAGTGATGTAACGGACACCTCTGTAAATGTCGTTCGGAGGAAGATACCAGTTAGGTAGAAGGCGTGCGGCCGAATATCATCGTCTCTACTCTTGATGACGTAAGTCATACATAAAGATATCGCAGGACTTTGCAATGATGCTACAGCACCTATCGATATGGCCATGCCCAAACAAATGGGGGTGCCAGACCGAATTCCTCGCCAGGGCAAATATCAATTCGAGATAGCACAAGTCGCGGTCACCATGAAAGAAGCAGTCAGGACCGTCTTCGGCGGGTGTCGCACCAGGTTGCGGGCGAAACTGCAGTAAGTATGGCAGGGGAGAAATTGGTTAAAACCATGTCTCCACCGTCAATGATATCGATGGAGGCCAGGACTTCTCGGAAACTGTGAGCAGCGCGAAGGGCAGCATGGCGTAAACGGGGAGGCATGCTGCTGCCCATGCAGGCGATGAGCTTCTCGATGTATAGACGTTGTTTAGCGGGGCTGCAGCTCACTCTCATACTACTCAGTAGTAAAAGGATGTCACTTGCTGTCGCGTGGTCGTTGGAACAAACATCACTGAGGTAGTCCACCAGCCAGTCGAAGTCTTCTGGTGAGTGGGAATTGCCTTGCCACGAAATTTGGTGCTGCCACAACCAAGTAGGGGCTGCAGGGTTTTGTCGGAATTCGTTGACAATGACGGCAAACCTGAAGCGCTGTACCGTTGACAGCGGCGCCAATGAATCCCGATCATGTTGTTCAGATGAACTCGCTCGTGAATAAATCTTCCGGTACACGCCCAGGTTCCACATTTCCGAAGGTAGAAGTGTATCAGGTAGATCACGGTCAACTACTCGACAAATGACGTCAAAGTGCCATGCTCGGCGAACGGCACTGTCCAGATCGCCTCCACCCGATGCACAGAGTACTTTCTGGAACTGCGCCCAAAGAGACTGAGCAAGTTGAGTCAGAGCAGAACTACACGATCTCTTCGTTAAGCATAGCAGAAGAACCATCGAATGAGTCAATAGCACCTTTTATCAACCCGAACGATGTCCCTCTTGTCAAACTGAACCCCGACCATGATGCAAGCAAGAAGGGTGCAATTAGCTATGGTTTGAGGCGACGGAGAGGAAGGAGAGCATAGGAGTTTTGATACAACTGTCGTAGCGAGTTTTTCTGTGTCTTCATCCACTCGCCCTATGACAAAGTGGAAAGGAAGAGTGCGAGATAGCCACTCGAGGACAGAATCGGGACAAGCCAGGAATTTCGGTGGAGAAGGCCACCACTGTGGTTCATAATTCGCATGAAAAAGCTTGGTTGTTGCAACAACCACATTGTCATTGACTTTTGTCCTCTCCAACATCCATTCCAACACGTCACGGTCTGCGCTTCCCTGGCCACGAAATCCATAGGCAGGATGTCCCTGAAGAATGCGGCCGCAGTATAGGTGACAAAGAGCCATTATACATGCCGATGCCTTCTCTTCCAACGACGGTGCAATTTGGCTCTGAACGCCCAAGCTCATGTAAACATCATACAGCTGATGCAGCATGTCGGAGACGTCAAAATCCAGTGGCCAGTCGACATGAGGAACAAGGCTAGCAGCGACGAGAAATACTTCAGGATCCGTGGACGTCTCGAGCAGCCACTTGACGCTAGGTGCTTCGAGGGAGCTGGTTGGTGTGTCTGGCAGGTAAAGGCGGTGATTTGTGGCTATAAAGTTCCAGTTCTGGTCAGGCGGTTGTGCTTCAGGGTCCACGAGACTTGTCGGAGCGCGGAGAACCAAAGAACGCAGCCAGTGTGTGGTGCGTTGCAGGACGCTAATTAATGGCTGGAGACAATGCCATGTGAATGAGCGGACGGCAAATGCAGTGTCTGTTGAGAAAAATGAGCACTGGATATCCAGTGCAATAGTAGGTAAGAATGTCACCATAATAGAACTCAAGTCCAACTGTTGAGTATACGATGTAGCGCATCTACATAGCAAGAAACGGTCAAGGCTTATGCATACATAAGAAACGTAACTCACCGTGCACAATTGTGATTGACTTCCGAACATACTGGGAGACCAATTTGACCATTGGGCGTAAAACTCCTGCGATTTTGACTCAACCGGGAAATAACCACCAGAATCCAAAAAACGAGCTTACTGTCAATTCGCATTATGCGCAAGATCGTCGATATCGGCGTCTGAAATGGACACGCGGGAGATACCAAAGCTGCCATCACCGTCAGGGAATAAAACAAAAACCCAAAGACCGTGGATGCAATGATGACCCAAGCGATGGTGTGCTGCTGAGACCACATGTTGGCGCTGAGGGCGATCCCGAACAGGAGAAGGGAGATTTGAAGCAGGACCGGAAAGGATTGCAAGACAGCATTCAAGTACCATGCGACAATGCCATCGAACTTCTCTTGTCTGCGCTTCGCTCGTTCCTCCTGCGAGCCGCGGCCATATCGGTGCGACTTGTAGTAACCGAGCCACTGCTTGCCTAGCACGGCCCCGAAAGCAGCAAGTAAACTGAAGGACAAGCTTGCGTAGGCGATAGATTGGATCCTTATAGTAGATGTGGATGGTGACCAGGTAGATGCTGGCGCTACTGGCGTAGACCCAGCTGCCGTGAAGTTGCCAAGTCCGATTTGGACGAGCTGCGTGAGAAGGGCATGTGTGGTGTCGTTTGGGTCTGGACTGAGATTGGACTCCATGGCCACAATGAAAGTTGTGCTGACGGCGGAGAACTAGACCAGACTAAGGGAACATCAATCACAACACGAGGCAAAGACGAGGATGTGAAATTTACAAAAACTAACACGATGTCCATGTCGCTGTTATATCGCTCAAGAAACTCGTCGTCGTGTTCCTCGGCGACTCTTTTGTATAGTCCCCAAAAACGAGAGCGGTTGTCCTTGCCGCCCTTTGAGGCAATCGTCGAGTCCTTGAGAACGTCTAACACTTGCTTCATGACGTTCACTCTGCGGGAATGGCATAATTAGGTGTGATCATCGGCTCAGTTGGTCGCTTACATTTCACTTGGACTTGGCTGGTCCTCTTGGACTTCGTTTTGGGCCTTACTAAGACGACATAACTTATAAGCATGTTCGAGATTGTGACTGAGTAGAACTCACGCAGCTAATTTGAAGGCGCCTTCAGGTAAATTATTGGAAGTACTTGCCTGTACGCGAGGTTCTGGTGGCTGAGGAGGCACAGAGTTCGACCTGCAGATCGTGTAAGGAGGGCGTAAAATAATCGGGGCAGAAATGCTTACATTCCCGATGACATTGGCAGCTGCATCATCGACGGTCCAGAATTTTCCTCCCCACTATATTCCTATCAAATGGAGCACCAACAGTCGAAGAATTCGCAACTTACTCCTCAGCGAGTGGTAGAATATCATTTTGTAAAGGAGGGTGATCGTCAAGGCGAGCGCTCTGATCACGATCCAGGGCGCCGTCCGTGTTACCCTCTTGTGATAATGTTCGGCTACGATTTGAGGAGAGTGATACTCTCGACATGAGTATGATGTAGGAATGGAGGGAAGAGTCGACTAAGGCGAGGCGAGTAATATCGATAAGACCCTGGATTGAACATGGTAGGATCAAGGTAGTATAGTGCAGTAGTACAAGCGCTATACGTAATAAGGTGAGAAATGTTCGTGAACCCCTGCAGGACATCACAACCGTGACAACAAAGTTCAAACACTAAATCTTGTCACGCTCTATCTGCGCCCCGAGCCGACAAGGACTCTGTGCAGGCGCTCTAGCAAGGCAAGCAGCTGGGCTGCTGGATGAGACGTGGCGCGTAGTAGGTCTATCATGCATGTTTCGCTTTGCATTATGGTTTCTCGTTCTACATCCATGTTCAGGGACACCTATGGTTTAGTAATTCATGCCTTTCATTGTGTATCCGAGTCAATGCAGCTAGAACTAGATTGTACCCAACCAGTACCATATGAAAATCGGATAGCTAATGATGCTATAAAAGTGGCATGAAGGGCCTCCTGCAGCCGCTGCAGCGGCCACAGCCACTAGTAGACTATCAGGGCCCGTGCGACGACGCCCTGCCGAGAACCAATATTGCTTTTCCGAGGCATTTATGTAATGCACATACAGGATATGATATTGCATAATTCGACATATGCTTAACTGACACAATCACCAAGAGCAATCGTTTGCGGACAGTACTCAACCGTACCATTCAATTCTCCAGTGTCCTGTCACGGTGTTCCAAGCTCCTGTCAGCAAATCTCACATCCCAAGGATCGCACTCACCGTTACATAGGGACAGATGATCTCCGTGCCGGAATTCTCCTCATAACTACGCACACGATGAGTATATGCGCGCAGCTGAAAGCATGCAGACTCACGTGCAAGTAGTGATCCCATAAGTCGACCCTTTGTCAAAGACAAGCGTCGCAGTACCGCCATCTGTCTCAATGTCTTCTGGACATATAGCGCATTGAGCTTCTCGCGGAAGTCGTGCAACGCCTAATCTTGCTCGACCACGAACAGCACGCCCTAAGTGGCGGCTTGGAATACCCACTGCAACACTGATGAAAGATGCACAGAGAATGAGAGCTGCGACAGTCAACAGTATCATGGTACTAGGTCAGATCAGGGAACGAAATAACTCAATGTTGGGTAGCTGGCTGTCTTTTGTCTTTTGTCTTTTGTCTGCGTCCATTTTGACACCCGAGCTAACCAGACATCGCTCATCTTCTTCAACAGGATATGCTAAGATTTATGGTTTCAGCAGCATGTGGAGAACCGAAAATATACTTGGCTGGTCTTCACAGAACAATAGAGAGGACAGTATAGGAATGGGATTGTGCATGTGATCACCTAATACACCAGATCACCGTGACATGCAAATGATCAGACGCTGCATAGTCAGCTAGTCACTACAGTCACCCTTCGAACGGTCCCGATTAAATTAAAGAAACCAGCAAGTTGCTTGCATGCAGGCTGAGCGCCGAGCATGCTACCGTGTGCGGAGTTCAAAGGCAGAAATGCAAAAAGTGCCTAGAAGTAACGAAGCCTTCAAATTATGCTTTAGAACACCTAAATCTTCCTTGCAGTAACAGTGTTACTCACCGTAGCAGCAGGGCTTTTGTGTGTCGCAAGGGCGTTGCCACGGTTCTTCAAATTTACCGTAACTATTTGTTTGAGCAAGTCCTGCAATCTCTTCAGGCCACAGCGGTCCATGGAAGTTGATACTTCAGATCTTCAAATCGCTCGTGATTATGAGATTCGCAGTCTCCCTTCAAGTTACTAGTAGGCAGAGTCCAGACCAAGAACCGCGGCAACTCCGAGTCACAGCCTGTGAAACATTCCTCGTGCAAGTTGATCCAGACTCTGCCGAGAGCTTCGAATCTAGAAGCATACTGTTAGTCTATAGAGAGTGAGCTTCTCCGTACACAGGTATCTTGCTGTGCAAAGAACTTTGCATCATTTTATAGTGTGCCAGCTGGAAGCTTCTCGTTTGCCGTATTTGTTTCGAGGCGGTCTAGTTCGGAGGAGGTATTAAAAAAAAGTTCTCATTGTAGTAACGGATTGTTTCACCTGCACGACAAGTACTGCACTGCAGCACAGGAACAAAAATTGGGCTTGGCTCCTGATCCTGCATTGACCGAGAGTCGAACTCGGAGCGCGGCCACACCGCATTCAAATTGATGGGAAGACCGCATGTTACCGCTACACCATCAATGCATCCTGGGACACCAAACTTGTGTACATACGTTGCAACAAAGTGGCGTGATTGATTAGATCCTTTCATGACGACTGTCTTCATTCCATTTGTCTGCCCAGGGAGACTTTCCTTTTACTACCATGAGCGCATCTTCGAGCAATCAACCGGACATGAATTCGAAAAGAAAACCACATGTCATCATCACGATCGGGATGGCAGGGGCTGGCAAGTCCACCTTCGTGCAGCGCATCAACTCCTACCTCCACTCCCAAAATCCTCCACAACCACCATACATCCTAAACCTCGACCCAGCGGTTACCCATGTGCCATTCGAAGCCAACATTGATATCCGGGATACCGTCAATTACAAAGAGGTCATGAAACAGTGTGTTGCTGTTTCCATCTGGACAGTAGTGCATGAATAACGGAATGGATCATTACAATGCAAGGTACAATTTGGGACCGAACGGTGGTATTTTGACCGCCTTGAATCTTTTTACGACAAAATTCGACCAGGTTCTGGACTTGGTCGAAAAAAGGGCTGAGACAGTCGAGTACGTGCTTGTCATTTTATTCTCCACTCGCTCTTACTCCTCCCCGTACACCTACGCAGTCACATAATTCTTGATACTCCGGGGCAAATCGAGATTTTTACCTGGTCAGCATCTGGCGCCATTATCACAGATGCCGTTGCTTCCTCGTTTCCCACTGTGGTGGCGTACATCATTGATACTCCACGGACGACAGCTCCTGCAACATTCATGTCCAACATGTTATATGCCTGCAGGTGAGCACTGCGTCATATAACAGTCCAACAATACGTGACGCATTATTAGTATCATGTATAAGACAAAATTGCCATTCATCCTTGTCTTTAACAAGATTGACGCGCAACCCCACGATTTTGCTCTCGAATGGATGCAAGATTTTGAGGCATTTCAAGTCGCTCTTGCATCCCATTCAGGATCGAGGGACTCGGAAGGTGAACCAACCTATATGAACAGCTTAATGAATAGCATGAGTCTGGTTTTGGATGAATTTTACAAGCACCTCAAGGTAACTGCACCATGTCGTTCTGTAGAAAGCATATCTGATCGTATTACAGGCCGTCGGCGTCTCAAGCATGACAGGTGCCGGCATGAAGGAATTCTTTGATGCGGTGGAAGAGTCTCGTGAGACATATAGGACGTACGTTTTATCTTCAATATTCTTGCTTTTTTCCTTATTTTTCTCCGTGTCTACAGTGAATATCTCCCAGAAATTGAGCGCGCCCGCGCGGCACGGGAACAATCACTACAGGCTATAAAAGAGGACTCAGTAAACCGCCTCATGAAAGATCTTGCCGTTGATCGTGCCGCAAATCCCAAGGCAGCCGCAGAAGACCGCTGGGCGTCGGACGAGGAGGATGACGACGACGAAGACCTGGAAGTCAACCTCATCGATCGGAGTGAGTAACTTGCCAGTCCTTTCGCTCGACTTTCTGGAAACTTTTTTACTAGGCGAAGAACCATATCCTGGTCAATACATCGATGTCACACGTATGCGACATCAAAGTGAGAATATCAATTGGCCGAACCCAGGATGAAATTCATCATTGAATACGCGTTTTATTCAACGTTAACATGGTCTACTCTACCATTCGTAAGTAGAAGCAGGAGAACTCCGTAATATTTACATTATTACTGTCAATTTCGTGCACAGCACTGATAAGCATTATCAAATGAACGTGTCAACATTACAACGCGCAAGATGAAAGATTCGTGTGATAACACGAGGGCTCACCATCATTAATTGAATGATTTGTCGCTCGAAATTGCAGGTCTTGTGACGATTGTCTCATTGCTCCTCATTGCTCTCGTTTATAACTTAAACAACTCTTTTTTGAAGTGTCGTTTGTTCACTGAGTAATGCCAACGATGAATGGGGTCTACGTGGCAAGAGCACAAATGAATTAAATGGCACCCTGCGCTTACCATGAACTTCATAGCGCTGGAGTGAAGCGATGACAGTGGTTTCACATGCAAGATCTGAGGTCATGGGAAGGTGGCTCTATTGTTAAGCCTTGACAACCAAATGGCAGACAGCATGAATGCTTGCTGATATTATTCTAGCCACCTCAAGAGCTCCGGTCCGACGGGGCTCCTTTGGACATACCGTTTCTGCCAGTGTACAGCGAGCGGTGGAAAAAGGTTGAACGCTTTCGTAGCCTGAAGGAAAGCACGAAAGATAGTGAAATTCACAAGTGAACCCTGAGGACCCAGGTCGATGGAACGTGTAGTACTTACATTAATATTGTCAAGCAGGGAATAAAACGGTTGTTGCAATGAATGTTTCGGTGAGAATGACAGCAGTGGCGTTTGGTGGTCGCATTTTGCCGAAAGGCTCCTTATATGACCTCGACCAGGTGCATCCCTGGCGCGTATCTCCACTGCATTCCACTAGTACTACCATCACAACTCTCTCAAAGGGTTAGCCACGAGCGCTGAACATTCTCAATCTCGCCAACTTCCAAATTATCAGCTTGTGAGACGAGTCGACGAGCTCGCCTTTACTTGATTTTTCGTATTACCCGTCAAGGTTTCATCTAGATTGACCTGTAGACACCATTTCCCTCTCATCCACGCAATAGCCTTTCCATTGATACCGATACTCGCTTTTTACAGTCAACCAGAATATTACAGACAGTGCGCTCTTTTGACAGATGGATCGGTGCGCACCTCGTTTCTCACTCAATGGTTGACAAAATCAACTGATTTTGCTGAATTATAGCTACGCAAAAATAGAGAAAGTCGGTGCGTGCCTCTCGTGTGTTCACATCAGACTACGATGAACTGGTGTGGCGCACGTTGTAGGAGAAGGTGCGGTTATACCGCCCACTTTCGTTGTTTATCGCTGACGCGCATTCAGGCACATATGGAGTTGTTTATAAAGCGCGGGACGTCACAACGAATCAGATTGTGGCCCTAAAGAAAATTCGACTCGAAGCAGAAGATGAAGGGGTCCCGAGCACTGCCATCCGAGAAATCAGTCTGCTGAAGGAACTCAAGGATGACAATATCGTTAGGTATAATGTTTTAAACTATGTCAACTGCTCCCTGTGGCTAAATGTCTGTGTTAGACTGCTAGATATTGTGCACGCCGAACAGAAGCTTTATCTCGTCTTTGAGTTCCTGGATGTTGACTTGAAGCGCTACATGGAGAACGCCAACACATCCGGTACGCCCATTTCCATCGGCATAGTCAAGGTGAGTCAGCTTGGCATTTAAAATCGCTTCTTGTTGGTTCCCTGCCCATCATTTGTGATCCCTGACGCGTGGCGAACGCGTGTTTCGCGCTTCGGCGCGTGGTTTGATGCAAAGGCGTCAATCAGTTGCTGCGCCTATGGCGTTTTCGCTAGCGCGAGGCATCGGAATGCTTGGCCCATGCTATTTTTGTACATTTAGCCTTAATTCCACCATACACATTTTCAGATTGGCATCGTCACATCAATTGATAGGGGATATGGTGTGATGTGATGCTAGGGCAGGGACGCGAAGCGGTCGTCACGTGATTCGGCAATTTGGCTAACCGCGTTCCTATCGCATTATAGCGATTTACTCATCAGCTCAATGCTGGCCTTTTGTACTGTCATTCGCACAGAATCTTGCATCGCGACCTGAAGCCTCAAAATCTGCTTATTGACAAGAAAAACAATCTCAAACTTGCAGATTTTGGTCTTGCGAGAGCTTTTGGCATTCCGATGAGGACATACACCCACGAGGTAATGAGTACCCCTAAACTTTCTTTCTTGCGAGTGACATTGTGAGCTAATTGTTTGTACTACCATTCCAGGTGGTAACGTTGTGGTACCGCGCGCCTGAAGTATTGCTTGGCTCTCGGCACTACTCGACAGCTATTGACATGTGGTCTGTTGGGTGCATCTTTGCTGAGATGGTGATGCGTGGGAGTCCTCTGTTTCCTGGTGATTCTGAAATTGACCAGATCTTCAAGATCTTCAGGTAACGCCCTGCATAATTAGACTGGCCTGAAAGAATAACTGACAATTAACTGTTCCTTCAGGATCCTCGGCACTCCAAGTGAAGAGACTTGGCCAGGCGTGACTCAATTGCCTGATTACAAGGATACATTCCCTCGATGGTCGAAGCAGGAGCTCAAGAGTGTCGTACCTAATCTTGATGACCAAGGTCTGGACTTGCTTGCGGTATGTTGTTAATTTTTTGTTTGTCGTGATACACATTTCCTTTTTTTTTCATTGACCTTTGCCGAATGCTTACATACTTTTTCGTAGCACACTTTGACTTTTGACACAGCAAAACGGATTTCTGGTATGTGTACAACTAGCTTGCTTATTTCTTTTGGTCTCACCATAATTTAAGCAAAACGCGCTCTCAACCACCCTTACTTCGCGCACTACACGCCATCATGACAAGTTCTTCGCATCTGAGTAGATCGCATACATAATTGATATATTCCACTTCCTTGTTGCCCTTCAGGCTGTCGTCCAGGACTCTTGTCTCCATATTTCGTATCACAGTCAGTAGCCTAAAATACGTCGAATGTGATAGTATGTGCATCGTTCGGAAGGCTCTCGGTAGGAATCCGGACAGGTATCTCGAAAAGGATATCTCGGTCCGGTATTATTTACGTCAAGGCGATAAAGCACGGCCTTGAGGACAGCACCAAGTCCCCCCCTCTCACTCGCTTTCATTCCTACCGCCACCAGCGCACAGACCTCTTTCTTCTCCTCCATATCTTCAGATTTTTGCTCTACACTGTAATCAACGGTTATCATGGACGACGAAGTCGAGTATTTGGGTACCAATTTTGCTCAGCCTGCTGCTTGCCCCTGTGATCCACAGCAACCGGTGACGGGTAAGCACCGTCGTTACTTGCTTGAACAACACCTCCTAGATATATCTTTATCAAGGTGTCACTCTGCACGTCGAGTCGTGCGGTGGAAAGCCCGCTCATAATGTTTCCTTCTTCAACACCCGCACCTCTCATGTTCACATCGGTCGCAAATCAATCTCAGATGATAGGTCAATGAGGAAAGAGAACGACGATCAGAATGCTGTATTTGCATGCCCTGTAGTCAGCGCAAAGCACGCCAAACTTGTGTTGGCCTCTAGCGGCCACGTAGGCACTGCTGATTCTGTCACATCAGGACTTGCACCTGACAACCTGACCCAGGTGTATATTGTTGATCTCAAGTCCCGTCATGGGACGCATTTGCGGAAGCGAGGCGAGACGACATCGAAGATGTTGCAGCCTGAGGTAGAGACCACCCTTGCTGATGGTGATGTTGTGACGTTTGGCAAAGCTGTGGGGCAAGGCGCTTCCCTCGTCTCACCGGTCACAGCTCGCATCGAATTCTTGCGCGATATTTTGGATATGCGTGACTCGCCCCCGTGGTGTCTCACTCCTGCCGAGTCCTCAAGCCCTCGCCCACGAAAATTAAGCACCGGGCGCTATGGCCTGAACAGTCCCATTTCATATCCTTCTTCCCCATCTCATTCTTCAGAGTCTCTTTCATCTCCATCGGGCTCATCTAACGAGGCTGCTTCACGTTCAGAGCATGAATCTGATATTGAAGAGATACCTTCTTGGGACGAACTTCGTTCCTGTGTTTCATCCCTGCGTCAAGACTTCCCTGTAGACTTTCTGGGTAGTTCATTACTCGGAAAGATGCCATCGCTCGGGTCGTTGATGCAGGATATCTGCCATAAGATCGCGGACCCACTTGACATAGATTCTCCACAACCTTGGTCTCCTCCGGCTATTGCAGCCATTGCATCCATTGATGACGATGATGCGCCTTCATCCATCATCCACCCCGAGGATTCACGGTCTCATTCTCCCATGGAGCTCTCCACTCCTTCTCCTTCGCCCCCTCAGGCCCCCGAGGAGCCAGAAGCTGTTGACGCATGGCCGCCGTCCCGGGCTGACTCCCTGCAGCCCGCTTTACGTCGGTCGGATGAGTCGAACAAAGTCAAACTTCCATCGATGTGCTCATTTGGGCACATGGGACCCCTGGAATCGGGCTCTTTTGATAGCTTCCCAGAACGGCTTCCCTCACTTTCTAATTTCCCGCCGTTTGTGCCGCTGGAGGATGAACCAGCCATTCTGGCACCCATTCCTGTTCTTCCCTCTACTGCTGAGGTGCGGTCGGACGAATCCCAGAATTCCGGTCATGACGACCAAGGAAATCTGCGCGATTCCATAAAGACCATCGAGGTAAGCATATATTCAAAGGCTTTTATCACATTAAATCTTAATTTTGCCTACCTAGGGTCGAGTAAATGCGCTGCATTCCAGCGTTACTGACATCAAGAATCGCCATGCTCTGACAGAGGACGACCTTTATGACCTTCAGCATCAAGTAGACATGCTCGAGCCCGAATCTGATCAACTTTTTGCACGCTTGGAGGCTGCAGAAGACAAGCTATCCACTTTGTCAGACCTACAGGGTCAAGTCTCTGAGTTGCAATCTAAGGCCGACGCAGAAAGCTGTGATACTTTCGTACCGCCCATGGCAGATGTCAAGGCTTGTGCCGATGCTCTCAATGCCCTCGTCATCGGTTGGTGATGTCCTTGTCACTGATTTATTCATCTGATCAAGTGCCGCAGAAATGAAGACCCTACGCGAGGAGACTGAAAAACGCGTGGAGGAGAGGATTCAGACAATCCAGATCGCCAGGACGGAGGCGTTGTCTGTCATCGCTGCAGAAGTAGAGGTAACGTAATTTTCTACATTTTCCTTATCGCTCTCATACTCTTGCAGACTTTCAAATCGCTTAAACGCAAACACTCTGAGACTGAGGTTGAGGTTGCTCCTCCGGTCAAGATGGATATAGTTGTGGAAGAAGCCCCGGCGGCGGCGAAACCTGCATTATCGGTCGAAGATTACAGACATGCTAAACGGCCCAAGAGGATAATGACATCCATTGCGCACACCGCCACGGCCATGGCAGTTGGTGCAGTTGCCACCTGGTCTGCGCTCGCCTTCTCGTAATTTTTCGAAGAATTCTCACACTACTACAATTGCTAAAATGCATAATTGGTTCTTGGTTTGTACCACCACTGTTCATGTCGTAGGAACCTTGTTGTATTTTCCTTCATACGATGTACGCTATTTTAGGTTTTTGTACCGATTACATGTTGTATCAGATTTCCTATGAGCATTATTTGAACTCTCCTAAGATCTGCCTACGTCCTGATTTATGCGAAAAAAAACATATAGTGATAAGTAATACAGAGATATGCAATAACATCGTTCGGACCCATTAAGCTTGTCATCTGGGACCGCCGAACTTGGTCCGTATATCCCTAGTAAGAGCACGAAGCATAGCAGATGTAACCACAGTGGACCTTTCCTCAGGAGGCAAAGATGTGGTAGTGCTGAACGAGGGTGACGTGTAGGCAGGACTAGCGATGCTAAGTAGAGGACTTCCACCCTCGCTAGATTCATCAGAGACGGATAATCTCCTCCGCTTGGCAGGGGTAGAAGACCTGCGGACGACAATCAGTCAAATTTGGACATCTTCATCTTTAAAGACGGACCGGCTGGATGACGCATTAATTGATGCAGTGCGTTTACATGTCTGTCGCAGCTTGGCAGAACGAAGGGCATTGAGCTCATCCGAGTAAGAACCCTGCTCAGTTGAGATTCTCAAAGTCGCTGCATCTAGATGAGTCTTTCGTATGAGGGCAGCTTTAGGGCTGAAGCGTTGAGTAGACCGCTCCTGAGCAACGTCATATATATTTTGAACAAAGGTCCTCGAGGGAAATTCTACAGCGAACAAGTTTGAGCTGCGCACACAATCCACGTAGGGTTGGCATACCTCGGTCAAGGGCCTGGTGTGATCTCAGATCACCTGCGAGATGTCTACCGGGATCTTGCAACGATGGATTGTCCAGCCATTGTAAAACCGCATCAAACATTGAGCTGTTGAAGAATAAGCAAAAGAAAGGTGCGGGATGGAAACATGTCATACTCCGAGTCTCTAGCGTGTTGTAGCTTCAGGTTGGGCAGAACATCTCCAAAGATGCTGCCACTCATCAGTTGAAGTGCAGCACTAGAGATGGTGATGAGAAGATCTATACACGACTCTAAGAATCTTCCAAGAAAACCCCAGTCAACTGGCAGTCGTCGTCAGTACTGAACAAAAAAGCACCGATATTTACTTACATTCCCCATCGATTGTGCATTGCTCTAATCGCTGGGAGGTAAATGTTTGCCATATGGGTTTCCACAGTCCGAAAAGATCTGTCCCAAAATTGGATGCTAAACTTTAAAGTGTATCGTAAACCCCAACATACCTGGCACAGACATCCACCGTACGAGTTTGCCTTCAGCATCAAAATTGAGTGACTGCAAGGCGGACTGAAACCTAGAGTCAAGGTCCAAGGCAGTAGATGTTAATGACAGATCAACATGGGAAGACGAGATTTCATCGTGAAGTATTGCGGCAATCTTGAAATGTTTTCAACAGTTGGTCAGCGTTCAGATCAACATTGAGCGCACCATGTCATTAAAATCGGAAGAGCTGGGCTCCTCGCCAGACCAAGATATTGTCAAGAGGGAAGGAATGAAATGACGATCAGGGGGCAGTGACTCGACGATATCTCGTAAACGTGAGCAATCATCCAGCATTCGATATTTTCTAACGTGCATAAGTTAATAACTTGTAACAAGCAACTCATCACAACTAACCTTTCCAGAGGGTCTTCAACTTCACCAACTGGGGTTCGCTCAAAAATGATGATACCCGGGTATAAAGTTCTATTCAAGTTGTGTGGCTGCGGCACAACTGGTATCTGGAATATATTGGCGTCCTTCCAGTTACCAGATTCAGGTACATTGAATTTCAGTTCCAGCCAAATAGCAGTTCCATCATTATCCTGGTTCAAGGATAGCCAGGCGGACCAGCTTTCTGAAATGGTGCTTGACGTGGCCTTTAGGTGTTGCTGCAGTGCATGGAGGAAAGATCCGCGGGCCCAGCGTCGTTCGGTTTCTTCACGATTCTAAGACCACAATCCATTCAAAAGGTGTGGCACACTTGATACGGATGATGCACCCACCTTTTCGAACCGCTTAACAAGTTCTTCATCGCTGGGCGGCGGCCGATATTCGCTGGACAAGCGATTCCTGAGCCGCTTCCTAACGGGGCTGGGTCGTTCTGGTGCAACCACTTTGCGCTTGTTCTCTTGTGGCAATGAGCTAGTACTCTTCGAAAGTCGCTCCCTGTGTACGCGCTGACTATAGGCCTCGCTTCGTTGACAAGCCTCTTTCCACTTGGTACGATCGGTCGTTCGATCCCTCCATTCATGAAAGGCCTCTTTGATTACCAAGGTCCTTCCAGCAAATGCAAGAGCTTTGGATTCGAGTGTTTCTTGGTCCACGTTGCTGGTGGATGAAGAGACTGATATCTTGCCGTTAAGTGGGCTTTCCAATTTAGTCGAAACCGCCTCAAGGTCGGCAGCAGTTATTCCTGAACGTAAGGGAGTCTGAACGGAATCACGTCGGTGTAAGCTAGCCATAGAACTAAGTGTTGATCTTGCCCCTGGCGACGAAAGAACCAGTGGGCTCAGAATTTCAGTAGGGGAAGCGGCGAGCGAAGTAGATTGAAGTTTTTTGAGAGACCCAAAAACAGACTTAGCGGATGGGCCAGAGATGGTCGAAGGGATATATATCGTCGCAGTGGGTGTTGGCGGTAATGATATTGGCTGATGTCTAATCAAAGGTGGTGGTTGAGAAGGTGGTGTTTCGTCTAAACTGCTGAACGTATCGCGGGGAACACCGAAAGTTGGTTGTGAAATGACAGGAGAGGGAGGAGCTGGAGGCTGGTATGGGGGTGCAGGCTGCGTGACAATTGGAGAAAGCGATGGAGCAAATGCTGGTGCATGAGGGTTGAGTGGCTGTATAGATGTCGCAGCCTTGACGGCCTCGGGTGTGGAAAAAAGTTTTGGAGAAGGGGGTAGTGGTTTACTAAAGGTAGAAGGAAGAGGTGGCGGGGACATTGTAAATGGAACCTCAACATTGTTCTCGCTGGCTGTTGGGGTAGGAGATGGGACAAGTGGAGGTTGATTGAAAACTGGAGGTTGACCTAAGTTGAAGGCATGATCAATAAACAAAAAATGGAAACAAGTTGCCCACAAACCCGAAGAAGGTGTTTGGCTAAAGTTAGAAGTCTGAGTCGCAGAAGATCCTATTACTTGTGTAGGGACGGCAGCCGAGCCAAAACCAAACTCGTTCGTGAAGCCGGATGTTGTCTGGAACGTTGTCGTCCCGAATACATTGGGAACAGACGTCAGATTTGAAAACGCAGACTTTGGTGATTGTTTTGCAGGTTGAGAAAAAGCGTTTAGGAATACTGATTCAGTAGGTTTCGGACCAAATGTATCATTGAGCCACTCGGTTCCGCTTCGCTGCAGGGGCTTCGGGGAAGATTGTGGCACATCTACCAAGTCAGCCTCAAAGGGTTGCTCCTCTTCCTCGTGCATAGCGTCTGGTTCTTCTACAATAGCATCGTGATGCTCTTCTACAGCAGCAGAGCTGCCATCGATTATATCCGAAATGGTGAGATTTTCCCGCAGGTTTTCAATATCGTCGATGGTGTCGGTGCCGAATAAGTGTTCTATGATGCATGCGACCAGATATATCATGGCGTAGTTTCCTTCCCCTTGGAGCACTATAATCAATTCGTTGAAGACCCCGAGCGCCTCGTTATCAACGGAAAGAGGAGAGCTTCTGCTAATGGGGGCACTCTTGGCCTGTACGAGGAGCCGAAAATTGGTCGTAAGCTTGAATACCGGATGCTCGAGGATAAAGGAAGGTATATCCTCCTGGCGCTCTTTTTGATCACGAATATGGATCAAACGATGATAGACTCGCATTTCGAGCTCTGTTGGCGATTGATATTTTCCTCGCTGGTCTTCGTAAAACTCCTTTAGACTTTGAAGAGCTGCGAGCAAGATTATTATCAACAAGGTACGTCAAGTGGCAAGTCCACGCACTGTACTTCAGCTGCTGTTCCTCCAGACTGACCTGGGATCCGGGTCGGTCGCGCTCCAGATGAAGACCAAGGATGTGAAACCGTGCACATCTATCATGGCACTCAATTGCAATGGAACCCATTTCGTGTTGCATCGTGAAGTCACTTCGTACAGCACGCGAACGATCACGAATGAAATTAAAGGTTGCAGAAAAGCCTCCTCGGGGAAGCAGGTCGTGGAAAAGATAGTCGAGTGTGCGCTGCCATAGATTCATTTAGATGATGGAAGTATAGAACGATATATTGAAGCAACATACTCGAAGAACATTCGGAGGACGAAGATCGGAGGGTAGTGTCTTGTCACCAGCCGCTCGTTCATACATTTTGACAGCTCTTTTATGATCGACGCGTTTGGTTCCTGGAACCTAACGAGTAATCAGCGCATATATCTAACACACTTACAAATCAAATGTCCTCCTACAATTTCCCACTCAAAGAGGTTGTTTTCGCGTTCACGGCGGTAGCGTTCGAATCTCGGGCACATATCCATGCATGTACCAACCATTGTGATAGCATCTTCCAGTCGTTTTGCCACATTGGGATCGTCCATTTTACCCTCTGCAATAGCTGTCTTGCGCTCGACGTCGCGTGCTTTCACAAGCTGCAGACTCGAGTAAAGGTAATATACACTGAATGAGGCATGTGACCCACCTCTTTCCAGAATCGATCCCTTTCCTCTAGAGTATCTGGTTCTTGGTGTTCGACCTCATCCACGTCAGTGGCATCTTCCATTTCGCTATTATCCCCCTCGCTGGCAGCAGCTGATCCAGTATCCAGCGCGCCTCCTTGACGGAAATTCAGGGCAGTGTTAGGAAATTTGCCACGGGCGCCTCGTCCTCGACCCCTACTTCCTCTGTGTCCTCCACGCTCCCATCGCTCGGTGTCTGCACTTCCGTGAGGTGTGCTACTTCTGCTGGTGGCAGAGTCCGCGACCCATTGCTTGTTTTTATGGTGCGCTCTTCGTCCTGTTCCAGCACTGTCATGGTGGGTACTGTTTGCGCGTCCTCTCTGTGTTCTGAAATGGATGGTGGGCTCCATATTGCCGACTGCACTGATGGTTACCACCGGTCTTGACAGAGTATCATACCTTGTCTTGTTGACGGTGTTTGATAGTGTTTATTTCTCAAGGCTTTGAACAATAAGGCCAAACAATGCCTGACTAAGTCATTGGCAATATAAATGGCAGTTGAATAAGTGAATCTCGGCGAGAACCATATTCACACCATGTCTGATACTCTAGGGACGTGTTGCGCGCTCGGACTCACTGCATGCTGCGACGTCATGGCTGGAATATGTTTCGATTTCGTCTCCATACGTAAGTACGACGATTTCCTGACATCCGAGTCGATTAATGCAATTCTGTACTGGCAGGACATCCATGCACAGAGCACCTCTGTAGCTGCTCATGCAGAAAGGCTATCGATGACACCACATCTGATGTTGAAAGAGCGCCTCTCATCTGCGAGAACAGACAGCCTAGTCCCCATCCACCGATGCATAGTTAATATTGAATGCTCGTTATCTCAGGCACGCACGCTCGTTGGTGCTGGACCCACTAGCTGGTTGGTGGTGTCCTACCTTAGACATGAACAAAGCTTAACCAGTAACCATTCTCAGATATACTAATGTTGTATCTTCACTGTATCTATACCACAAGAAATTACAATTCCCAGACAGCTACCACAAGTATAATAGGCCGCCCCACATAAATAAGGAATATTTATAAACGAGCGAAATGGAACAAACGAAATGAGCGTAATTCGAGAATAGATAGGGTATACTTTGAACGAAGTCCAGACAACGGCTGTTTAAAAGAGGGGTTGGTTTAGACGCCTGGAGTAGTAAAATCTGGGTAATCAGGCCAGTTGCCCAGCTGTCCAGGGTCACCTCCAATGCGAACCCAAGCAGAGTGCGATGGTGTCGGGCCATCCAAAATGAAAAGCTGGTGCCATCCAGGCGGGCTTACATACGCATTCGGGGGTGCCGTGATGGTACAAGTGTTCCCAGAGCACGAAAAGGCAGGGAAGAGAATCCTCCCGCCGCTCATGACGTTTCCGTGTGTGCTAGACGAAGCTATATTTCACGGTCAGGAATTGATCCATCCACGATCACTAGCCTTGCTTACCTGCCACGAGTGAAACGCGCATGCCGCTTGTCGTTCCCTGGAACAAATTCACCGTGATACTATACTGCCCGCCCAACGCCCAGTCAGTCTCAGTGATAGTAAACTCTGGTTGCCTGAATCCTTGATTGAGGTATGGTGGAATATAAACCTCAATGCGCATCTCCTCTGGGTATACAAAGGATCCGTTGGGATAATACGTCTGCGGGTCTGAACCAGATACCAGAACACGCCCATCGGGTAGGAGGGTCGCTTCGGAATGATACAAGCGAGCTACAATGGTATTATTGAGGATGGAGAAACGCTGCCCAATTGGCTGTGCAGGGTCGTATAGAATTGCGCTAAGATTAGGATCTGTCGCAAGGCCAAAGCCAGCAACACCTTGATGAGCGCCGTTCAGGATCAAATACGTGCCATCTGTGATTAATACATTATCAATAACTGAACTTCTCTCGTTCGTTATTATACCCACCTGGCAGAGTCGTAATGCAAGGCATTACCCGTTTAGAAGGCTGAAGTTAACAAATCTTAGCATCAAACCTTAACTCTCCCAAAATCAAATTGACTTACCATACGTTCCAACGTCCATGTCGCATTTGGTACTTCAGGGGCAATTGAAATACAGTTGTCGAGCGCAATGGCGGCTCCGATTGTCGAGCCACCACAGATAAGAATCTCGATTGGATCAGTGTATGGTGCATACTGTGGCAAAAGTACAGCGGACCCTTCCATCGGGTACGTCCGGCCTGCGAGAAAGTTGTTCACGGCCCCTGGCATATTTGGCAGCACGGTCACCGTGTCAAAGGTGACAGGGTCAAGAACGCGAGCCTCGTTGTAATACCCTTGTTAGGTTCCGTAAGAAACAGTGCATCTCATCATGATGTCACGTACCAATGAAGAACCGACCACTAGGCAACACCAATAGGAATGGGTAGAGGTTGTTGGGGTCCGTCCTGTTGAAGATAGTCCAATGTAATGACCGTATCGCCACCAGGGGGCTTTGGAAGGATCTCGAGGCTGGGCTGCGGGGAAGCATTACTTCCCGACTCTCCACCGACGACCAAAATGCTTCCATTTGGCATCATCATTGCGGTAGGATACCATCGGCCACGCTGAGCACGCATAAGTCAATGTGTCAAATACCAATAGTTCAAAGCCTACCTGAAGTGTGAGTTCATTGACATTTTCTTCCCAGTCATTTGTACCATTAACACCAGCACTCCCGTCCGGTGTATACAATCTCACACCAAAAGTCGACGAAAGCGACCATCCACCTATATTGATTTGCCTGATTGTTCCAATGTAAGCGTGAGCCTGATATGCCAAGTGAAACGTCAAACCTTCCTCCCTTGTCTGGTAGAACAATACTACCAGAACAAAACACGTCCGACTGCACATGCATCTCGCGCCAAGCCAGCTGGTAATTGTCTACCAAACTGAGATCCAACTCGTACGCGCCAGTAGAATTATTGTATTCCGAGGTACCATGCTTTTCAAGGAAAGTGACTTTGTTGTTGATGCCCACGGTAGCGATGAGAGGGACGACGAGACCGCCTATGAAGAACTGCATGGATGATAAGCGTTTTGTGTACTTGGGATAGAATGAGACACACCTCGTAGTAGCCAGTATTCGCGGGGGTGTTCCACGTATTCATCGTTCCGTTCCAGTAATAAGCAGACAGCCTGCTCAGTCCTCCACACAGGTGGAGTGGGTCTCCCGAGCAAGCAATGTTGCACTGTGAGTCCGAGACATACGTCCCACCACCCGTCGTGATATCGCTGACATCGCCACAGACTTGTTCCTATCAATAATCCTCGAAGAAGTGAAGTGGATCAATGCGCTTACAACACTGGACTCCGTATTCAAGGCCAGCTACGGGATACCCGAAGGCAGCGCACTGGTTTAAGCACGCATCAACGGTGTTGTTTGTGGTCCATTCATTTTCGTATTGGAATATCCGAGCACCAGTGTATGGTTCTCTGCATGGTGACATCAGCATCACAAGCTTAGGCAGTGAAAAATCACTCACGCCAAACAGCCTTCATATACCCATTGTCCAGGTAAGTTTGTGTTTTGAACCACAGGAACAGGGAGTAATGTTATATTTCCATTAGATGAGTAGACAGATACTCGGTTTGGACCACCGCATGCCTCACTAGTTCATGTCAAGAACACAAAACGGACCGATTAAAGAACACACGTACGTTGCATTTCCACCACAGGCCATATTGCAGTCGCTCTCTGCACCTTTCGTAGCGCCATTGATGAGATAATCACCACAGACTAGAACCATAGTCAGAAGAGGTAAAGAATAAGATAAAAACTACTTACAACATTGCGTGCTGTATTCTATGGCTGCAATGGTGAAGCTTTGCCCAGCACAATTCGCGATGCAAGCCTCCACTGTCATAGTACTGCTGTCAAATTCGTTCCCTAATACACGCCCATTTGTGTTGTCGACGTAGCATCCTCCATATGTCCAGTTGCCAGTTAAGCCAGAGGTCACGGGCGAAACAGTGCTGGGATTGCTGGGATTAACGATAGGGGCAATTGTAATAGCTTGAGTGTAGTTATACATGCTGAGCCGGTTCGGCCCTCCGCAATACTCGGACGAATTTCCCGCGCATGTCATATCACAGTCCGTGTTCGGGGTGGGACCAGAATTGTTCTCGACGGTCAAGCCACAGTCTGCAAATACCTGTCAGTAAAAAGAACGTTCGACTGGAGATGCATGCGTACAGCATTCATCAGCATATTCCATGCCGGCAAGAGGGTATCCAGTGTTGTAACACGCGGTGGTACAAGATTCAACAGTAACGCTTCCGGTTACGCCAGTTCCGTATGGCAATGCTCGTGTGGCTGAGTCGCTGGTACAAATGCGGCTTAGCTCAGGATTCGTGCTTGACATAAGAAGACGTACTTGTAACATCCAAGCAGCGACCAGTTGCCAACGCTAGGGACCAGAATGGGTGGAGGGGGAGGCTGGGCCCCACTCCAGAATATATCCAGTCTGTTGCCAGCGCCGCAGAATTCGCCAGTGTTACCAGTACAGGCCATGTCACAGTCCGATAAACTGACATTAGTGGCACCACTGGAGAAGTAGTTGCCGCAGTCTATGTAAAAGATGCAATGAAAAGCCATATATATTAGTATGAAATAGCACGTACAACACTCCTGAGCGTATTCGACGCCTGCGTAGACGTAGGCGTTGGAGCCAGTCGAACAGAAACTGACGCATGACTCGACAGTCATATTCACAGTGTCTGTGTAGCTAGCTGCAGAAAGCGTTCTTGTACCACCAACACCATCGCTAGACGACGCCGGTCATATAATTTCTGCCATCGCGAAAAAATACACTCACGTCCAGCATCCAAGGGCAGTCCATGCTGTATCGCGTCGGTGGAGATGGTGTGATGGGAAGCGATATGCGCAAACAGCCTGTAGAGAGAGATAAATGACTCTGTACTACAGACAACGTAAATTGGTACTTCTGTGAGCGAGAATATGATCCAAATCAACGAGAAGGTGGTAAGACCAGCCATCTCGTCGTGATCGACACTCCTTCAAGTACAGCGCATTTATACATCTCAGAAGCGCTTTGGGGCTTTCCCTTCCTATCAACTTTGGTAACTTAGATCCTAGAGATGCTGTCAGGGAGAACAGGGACATCAAGGTACTTGGTTCCGTCGCCCTGCTTTGTGGCCAGAAGCCAAGCATTCAGGTCACATCATTCGAGCTGAGCCGGGTGAGTAATATCGGGAATTACGTATTCCCGAAAAAAGGAAGATTATCCACGAATCGAGAGAAGAAAGAGGTAAATGATCACTCTGACGGAGTAATGAATGGTAAGATCAATACGTGGCTCTTCGAATGCATGCAAAGTGCTTACCACGCAGCTCCAATTTGCGCATGCACGGTGTATACGTGCGGTAGATACCTGCAAGCGAATATAAAGCGCTTCTGCCGAATTGACGCCTGGAAATCAGGAAAGATGGGTCTGGACTTGCTGTCAAAAGGACTCTATTTTGGATGGGATCGCCCTTAGTACAGATAAGACCAGAGTACTACCCAACACACTCCGCTATCTCGAGCCATGTGATTGCGTAAGTTGCGAACACCACATAGGCAGGCACACGATCACGAGTTTGGGTGCTCTGGCATCTGGACATGATATACAGGAACAAAAAGTCATGCGTTTGTTGAGAATGGGTATGGACGTAGTCAAGGACTCACGTCTGACAAGACTGTGAGTGTGTAGGTTACGTGTAGAGTGGGCATAAAAAGCGCTCGATGAGCAGAAAACACACGCGGGCATGAAGTACCTTAGGATCACATCAAATGGAGATGAAATTCGGAAGGGTTGAACCGCGGTGATGTCGGAATAGTTGTAGGGAAGAGAACTTCGAATCAGATGCTCATTGAGCTGTCTGTAGCACTTTGTCTGCAGTAAGTAGGGGTCAGTGACCCCTCTCTTGAGCTAATCTATAATGATATGAACTTACCTGGTCGATCATCAAGCCTTGAAGCTTGAAGCTTGAGCTTGATTGCTCGCGGAGTGCTGAGTAAGCGGTAAGTTGGAGTCAGCTGAGCACAAACTTTGATTTTTGAGCGGCAGTGACTCGCCTTAGAATTAAAGGTGATTGAGCTAGCATAAAAGATCATTGAACGGATTTTTCTTCCAAGTTTTAAGCTTGACCATTGAAATCACCTAACTGTAAAGGAATAGGAAAGACATACGTTTTTGGTGTTGTGGCGGGAAATGGCCAAATAGGCTTTCTGATCACTCTCAACCAACCCCGCCGCAAACCTAAGAACATCTCCGAGCAAGGTATGAACTTTAAAGGTTTTGGTTCAATCAACTTCGAATCCACTTCTTACTTTGTCTCCCACCATGCCTTCCACAGACTTCACAAATATTAACAAATGTCTGCAAATCAGCAGATCTCTCCAAATCCCAATCCTACTCCCCCAAATCAATCTTCTTCAAGTTCAGCTTGGACAGAACCTCCTTGGTCAGGTTGGATAGAGACTACTGGCGATGCCCTACTCATCCTTGAGGCTGCTCGTCGTGGTTTAATACCAAGAGTAACTAGGCGTCTAGTCGATTCAGAGCGCAAGATGATAACCTCTGGCTCAGTCTTTGTCTTCGACGAGGACGAGAGCGGTATTAAGCGCTGGACCGACGGTTTCTTCTGGAGTCCAAGTCGTATCTTGGGCAACTTTCTTCTTTATCGTGAAACCGACAAGCGTGGTGCAGGTCATCGAGGTGTTCGCTCAGACCCTGCCGAAATGAACGAGCATTCTCAGTACAACGTGGATGGTGTTCGCCTCGAGGGTCAAACTTTGAGTCGTCCCAAAGGCGAGTCCAGCTCCCTGGGCATCGACAAACACAGGGAACGTGTTCTCGTCGGCAGTCTCACTAATAGCTATAAGTTCAAATCTGACGGCCTCATGAAGAAGGTCTGCTCCTCCCCTCCTCCTCCCATACTCCTTTTCTCACGGTTTCATTCATTTCAGACCTTTTCGTTGACAATCGGTGGCGTATCACAACATCTCATCTCTTACTACAAAGTCGAGGATGTAGAGCAAGGGCGCTTACGCTCCCCTTCATCACTTCCTGAACTGGCATCTTTGGACATCAGCCCAGAATACCTCGACAAAACTCACTTTCGGAACCCTCCTAAAGTGGAGATTGGTGTAGACGGTGTACCTCGTTACCGTGGAGAGGCAGATGATATCGAATCCACCCCTTCCATGATCACTGCTCCCCTCTCGTCTGGGCTTCCTCTTCTTACCGACGGTCGCATCACTGATGGGAAGCGAGGGGGGCGCTACAACCCTTACGCCACTGGCAGTGGCAAACGCTCACGTAAATCCAAGAGTTCTCAGCCAGAGTCCACATCTCCGACGGATCAACATGCACCCCCTTTGCCATCCCCGTCGACTCCTACTACTTCGCAAGCTCCGCCACCCCCCACATACCCTGACCAAGCAGTCTCAAGTCTCCCTCCCCCCCAGCCTCACTATTCTGCGTACCCAACCCCTTCTTACTACGGCGTACCAGGGTATTCTACTTCCCACTCTAGTTCTCATTCCGCTACCCATTCTACTACCCATCCTCCGGTGTACTCGGGTTCATCATACCCTACGCCGTCCCCGACAACTCCCCACCAGCCATCACCAGCTCCGGCTCCATCACAGCCATACCCATACCCTGGGTATGGCGGCGCATCAGCCAACGCTGACACGCAACAAACTCTGATTACTCACCATCCACCTGGCTCGGTGCCCCAAAACAACTACTATCAGTACTACCCACCGTCGGCCTCACAGCCTTCATATGGTAGCTACCCCCCAAACCACACCTGGCCGGCATCAACATATGCCGGCTACTCTTCTTCAACATCTGGCTCCTCCAGTGCACCCCCACTTTCCACCAGTATAACTGAGCTACCCGACAAACCCTCGGAAGGCCGCACGGCACCGGAGGCCGGCTCCAGTAGCCCTGCATGATACTCTTTCGGTTACTAGGTTGTATTCTCTACGTGCCCCGTCTTTTTCCTGTCGCTCTCCCATTCATTGCGTTATCGTACTCAGCTGAGTATTTTGTCTCCATAGGTTCCTTTGTTTTACTCATTTCCATTTTTGCTTTGCTTCATTTTCTTTTCCTCTTCGTTCACTTGTTTTCGGGGATTGATTATAACTAGTATTCCGTATCGGCCCTTGGCTTGTCTATATGTACGACTGCAAGTGTGTCCGTTGTTAGTTTTAGCGTTAGCGTGACTCTGGTCGATATGGCCCCTTACCTATGCGCTCTCCTTCATATTATAATCTTCATGCTGGCGTTTGTCTTCAGTTGATAAGTACTGTACTACCTACTTACCTTGTGCTGTGGGTTACATATGGAATACAGCATACTTACCACTAGTATCCCTGATGAACGATCATAAGTGAGGCGATATGGGGGCCCAACTTCGAGTCCGCATCGCGATGACATTCATGGGAACCATACCTGTCAAATCAATGATCTTCGATTTCGAATTCAGGTCATCCTGATGGATTGTCTTCTGATCGAAAAGCGGATTCCGCGTACGGCAGCAATCCCCACACAAAAGTTCGAGGAGTCCTCACCGCAGCCCGCTTCGTGGGGATCGTTGTCAAGCACTTCTGGCCGGTGAGATAAATGTATGTATTGCATGGTATATAGATGTGACAGAGATATCGTACGCATAGACACTTATACAGCCAGCGCAAATCCAGAAACAACTGACAGACACAAATCAAAACATAGATCACGTATCATGCAAACGGAAGATTGCCTTCTACCGCAGATCGGGGAGTAAAGTCATCGTCCTTCTGGAGGATAAATCATGAGCCAAATCATCAGAAGCGAGAAAAACGTGGCGTACCTCCTCCCATACTCGATCTTCTTCTCCATCTTCATCAAGAGGCTGCCACGGTGGGGTACAGTCAGGCCATCTGGGCGAATGTCAGGATCAATCTCACAAATGGGGGTCGGTCACTTACAAATCGTCTTCTGTCTCCTCTTCCTCTTCCCCTCGGAATAGTCGCGGTACCCAGGAATTTTGTCTGTGCTTCAAGGTATACAGTGGGGTGTAGCGGTACAAACCGGCCTTGTCAACCGCTTTTCGGAGGAATGCTGCTTGAGCATCAGTCCACCAATCCACGGAGGCTGACCCGCCGGCAGTTACGCCTACTGCAGCTGGAATCGGTGCACTAGCGGTTAGCGCCAGTGCTATCCTCTCTCCGGCTGCGTCAGGCCGTCAGCATAGTGCCGCAGATGAAGCACAAAATAAGTAGACGCACACTTGTTAGACAAATATATATAATAGCCTGGGCACGTGAACGTGCTGGTGACAAGATACTTGTCTTGCAGTTCGACTGCCTTGTGGACAAGGGTCAGCACCTTGCCCCGTGGAATATATTCCTGCTGGGGCTTGTGCATTACAAGGACGGCGCCTCGCTTGCCTTCTTGGAACTGAAATTCGGCCTTGAGAGAGGCAGAGGCGAGGTTGAGCAAGGAGCTGATTGATTGTGCACGATAAATGATAGCACACAAAGGAAGAAGTCCGTGCGTTCTCACACTTCTGGCTTCACTGAGAAATCTCCTTGTTTGACACCTGAAGAGGACATAATGATATCGTCGTCGATTCCGCCCTTCCGTGGCTGACATGATGGCTCAGATAAATTGATCTTCAAGCCTTGGTTGTTCAATGACGTTTGAAATGTACTATCGTAGATATTCCCTTCCACATCGAGCTCTCCACTATCGCTGTCGATTGTCCCATAGGCCCCCACCTACGAACCTCAATTGTGAGACAAAATTTGCGCAATGATCACTAAAGCATATGAACTGACCTTGATCTCAATTGGCGGGTCCCAATTAGCCCACTTGGACGAGGCCTGACGAATGAGATCAATGAACTTGCGAGAGGCTGCAGTACCGTCTCGCATTGCTGAAACTTGGACAAAGAACAGAAGAAAGGATGAAGGTGTAATTTAGCGCGCAAGAGGCTGTAGGGCAAGGCAATTTATAAGGTTGCTTCGGCGGCAAATTACCAAGTACTGCCTCACAGTGACCGCATGACATACTTCGTCGCTCTTCAAGTGACATTTTCCTTCACTAATGCACTACCAGTCACTCCTCGCATGCCTCGCATTCCATCAGTGTGATCGCGCCCAGGTATCACGTCGTTTGGAGATCGCATGTTTACTTCTGACATAGATAGATGGGAAGACCGGCCGGCTCCAGCCTCCAGCGAATGATGGTTGGTTGCCCCAGCCTCTCAGGGGAAATTTAAACACCGCTTTGGTAGTTACTTGA